>BLKR01002961.1:0-167808 GCA_011170035.1 Teleogryllus occipitalis
AGTAGATTCAATATTATTATGCAACTATATATTTAATGTGCCATTTATATTGATTGTGTACATTCCTGTTTAAATAAACATCTTTAAAAAAAATCAAAAAGTCATATTTATTACCATTTATCCCAATCTTATGAATCACACCCTATTGAAATGGTGAAAAAATGGGTAAAGAGAGAGACTGTCTCTGGTAACAATGGATAAGTTATTGAAGACTTACTTATACTAATGATGATATTCATTATTTTTTTTGAACTTATTTTTAAAAGCTAATGAATAATTGAACAAATAAAATGGATGCATTTGCATTGATATTGACATAACTGGACTGTTAGGAACAATTCATTAGATCACTTAAAAACTACCATGTATATCACGTTAATTAACTTAAATAATTGTGGTATTTATTTGCGTTCAATAAAACTCATTACTACCAGTTCAAAACGTGAAGGAACTGTTGACACACATCTCAAAAGCATTAATAACATAGAAGTATGACTGCAGATAACTTTTGAGGTTGTATTTTTCATTTGCACTTGACACTTTTTAACACTTCTTAAGCTTGCAATAGTTGATAATTCTTACTTAACTTAATAATTATTCACAGAGTTAATATTCGTTTATAGATGAACATCTCTTTTTAATTCTACCGAAAAACGAATCATGTATTATTTGAACAGTGGACAAGACTCGAGACCGCGCGAGGATTGTGAATGACAACAAACAAAACAAAAGCGAGAGACTTGATCAGAGTTATAGTTTCATAAGTTGGCTATTCTGACAGGAAATCTTTCAAGCTGCCATATTGCGAATTTAGTGCGGCCTAATACACGGCCTGGAGTATATATTGCAGAGCTTTCTCCATTTTTCTCTGCTGTGTGTTCGAACTGAACCACGCTGCGCTACAATCAGCTTAACCAAGCGTTAAGTGCTGCTAACGGAGCTGAGATCGTGCGTTAACTTTAACGGAAAGTTAACAAGCGTTAAAGTTTGGTATTTTCTCTAACGGGCCGTTAAAATCTCCTAACGTCTAGTTAGCGTGTTAACAAGCATTGGTGAAACCTTCATGCAGTAACTCCCCTTCACGCTGACTGGATCCGGTGCTCGCCTCGCGACGCCAGCCGCCCTCTCGGCCTCTGAAGAACGCCAGGGGGCACGGCCTCTCCGTGCGGCCAGTGCCGGTGCTAGGCATGGGCATACCGGGCGATCGCTCGGAGCCCCGCAAGTCAAGGGGACCTATGATGAGTCTGATGGAGAAAAAACAGTAAAAAATTTTAAAAGAAATTAGAACTCGAGAAAATCGTTAACGTAATTTTATAAGTTGTGGTAAAGTGGTCATATTTCATAAAATTTTCAATTAATTTTTTTTTCTTAAATATTTAATTATAGTTAAGACTTATAAGGAAGGGCTCTGCGAAATGAATCAAATGACATTAGCATTAAAACAAGTTCCACTGAAATTCATATTATTATTTCATGTGTTTAACAACAAGTGATTTTATTATACACTAACTAAACAATTTTTTAGGATTGGAAATCACCGTGGAAATTGTATTATTTTATCACTAACTGCTTTTACTTAAAACTAGAATTTAAAATATATTTCCAAAAACTTTTTCTAGCTTAAACGTAGTTTTTGTTATTTGTTAAAACAAAATAACTCATTGTTTCTTGGTACAATTTTCACAATTTGAATTTTGTTCGGATGGCCTACGTTTCAGCGTTGCCCCGGGTTAAAAATTGTCTAGATCATGCACTGCATGCGGCTACCTTCATGGTTGTAGTTTACAGAACAAATTTTTACGAAAATTAGCAAAGGCTCCTCAATACACATATTCAAAGGGAACTTCAAATAGAACACCTAAATGAACATATAAGAAAAAACTGTGACAATTTTTTTACACTTATTCCATCATCTTCTTCTTGCAGTATAAAATTCACAATGGGGAAAACATTAAACAATCCCCAAAGAATACGCTCACAATATCCCAAAGACTAGATAAATACCCCATAAAAATCACTATAATAATGTATGTTCAATACGTAAATTTTCATCCCATTATAATGATAATTTCTGAATGTATGTATAGAGTATCTAGATTTAAGAATGTATAATGTATTGCAAAATGTGTGTATTGTATGTGAAATTATTGAGATGTATATATTAGAAATATAAGTATGAAATCCTGTAAATTAGCTAGTAGTAGGGTACAAGAGTGAGAAGTTGCATGCCTAAATGTTATGTATTAAAAATAAAAATGTACAAACCCCTGAAAGGCAAAACTGCCGAACAGGAAGAAAAAATGTATGGTTTTGGCGTTTTAGGTCGGTAGTCCGACTTTGCCGGCCAGCCACTGGTGTCCCCCTGGGCCTAGTTAAATTCCCCTTCTTGGGGGTAAGAGCGACATGAGGCGAACATGACGGACTGTCTTCACCGTAACTATCAAATCCGCCTGCTTGAGCTTTTCTTCGTCACACAGCTACAGAAACTGGGACGATTTTAAAGGAAACCTACAACTCTATTTTTGCCTCGACCGGGAATCGAACCCAAGACCACAGCACGGGAAGCTAGTATGCTCTGCTAATGAGCCATCCGAGAGGCTACAGGAAGAAAATAAATTTCAAAAAACAACGGTTGCGGTTTCGCCTAAATGACACTGGCCGCCATGTTGCGAGAGGACCAGGCCGGCCCTGCGCCTCACCGCTTGGGGTCTCGGCCGCCGGCTATTCACAGCCGGGGCCACGCGCTCAAACTCAGCGTGTATAAGCCACGATACGGCCTCAGCGCCGTCTCTCCTGTACTACGGTGCCAACACCGTCGCTTTTTGTATACGACATTAATCTTTCACTTGTGTAAATTACTTGACGGCCACCCCACTGTCCAACTTTTTGTATACAGTTGTTGGTCGCGATAAACATTTTACTATGTGTCTGTACCGAGTTATTCATCAGCGGATGTTCATCAGTTATTTTGGTGTAAAATATTACATGTAATATTTTCAGCAGTTATTCATCAGCACTTTTAATAATAAGTTTATCCAAATAATTTTTAGCGTTTTTTAACTCATGATGTACAATCTGAATTTTAAGAACCGACTGTTGGTTTCCATATTTAAGAAATTTACTTGGAAATTATTGATAATTCATTTAAATATGGGTACTCTTTGCCAATCAATACTCAGAGAATGTTTACTAACTAGAATATTTTTCGCATAGAAACCTTTGAACATGTTGTGTGAATATTTTCCAAGGTAGTACAATCAGCAGAGCCCAAAATTATGAAAATGAAATACAGAATGGCAATTAGTAGTATATTATGTTAATTATACATATGTAACATTCTAATTAAGCATTGTTTTCATAGAATAACAATGTATCTTAAGACTCTGCACACGTTGACTCGCGTTTCGTAGAATAACTCTGTAGGTTATGCGAAATGGTACACAAGTGCTTTGGCCTTTCCGCATAGATAGTGTTAATCTACGACGCTCGTTACTTATTGCGAGTCAACGCAACGCTCGACACAGACGAATCCCCCTCTTCGAAGACAAGTCGGTGCAAGCGCATAGAACTATAATGGGTATTGAGATGGCTTACAAGGGCGCTTATGCGAAGAAGCAACCGACTGCGGGCAGAGAGCAATGACCTATACTCCGATTTAAAAGCAGTGGCACTTCAAGGTCACGAGATGGGCGGAAGGGGGACACTATTAATCAATCGGAAACTTCGTTACGACTTAAATGTTTGGTATTGGAGCTCCCGATTGAATAGCAATGTCCCTCTCTCCTTCCAGCTCATAATCTTCAAGTGCCTCCACGTTTAAATCGGAGTATTTTTCTGTGGATGGTAGGCGCTGGTAAGCGGAAAGGTAATATTTCCTTACAAGAGTTGAGGTTTGCTTAAAATTATTTTAATGCAGAGTCATTTGTTTACATTCAAACTGCGTTTCTCCGGATTAATAAAAAATAACGTATTTATGATTTCTGAACTATTAACATTGTTTACACTGCTTACGACACATTCCTGAGGCTAAACTAGTTTACAATATTAGACACATTGTGTAGTTCAAGAAATTTAGTCTTTGTCGAATTACGTTGTTTAGTTATTCACTAGTAACGCTGAGTTACCTAGCCAAAACAGAGTTAGATGAAAAAGAAAGGTTTAAGGTACCCTAAGTTCATCCTCTATTTAGAAAAAAATGCGTTCATTAATAATATTTTTGCATTCGCTTACACACTATGACTCATTCAAATAACTATTCTGATTGACAACACATTTCAATAAAATAAAAAACACAGCTGTGTGAACAAAAGAATTCATTAACCTTTACATGACTTTGAACAACGTGCACAATGATAGGAAAAATTCGTAGATAACATATATTAACAGTTTTGATTTTGAGTAGAGAATTCATTACGATGAAATCCACTGTTTGTCCAACCAGTCGTTAAAAGTCTATGTGTGTCTTGTTAATATAAATTCTAAGAGAAGAGAAGCTTTCGACGGTGCAGAAAGGCAGTTTGATCCAGCCTTTAGTTATTAAATTCGGGAAATAAAGTTACCAAAAGGAACAAAGTTAATGACAGGCACTTTATGGCGCGTAGTTATGAGGTTTACAGTAGTAGCTATGAAAGTAAGTGTCAGAGCTCTTTTGAAAACAAAACACAAGGCAAAAAAGACTCCAGTAAAAAAGTTTGAATTTCTGTGGGGTTTTTAATTTAAGTGCCTTTACAAAACACGCCAAGGCTTACGAAAAATAAAAATATTTATTCTCATATTGATCGCAATTTAATGAATTTCAGTTTACCCATACCCCAATCTTAAACTTCGCCTTAGGTACACGATCACAGGGACACCAATTCGAAGAATTCTACAGCAGTGTCAATTTTAATGTAGACTTGGTGTTCGGAAGGCTTATTGAAATCAATGAGCAGAAATAATACCAGAAATATCAGCGATGTTTTTTTTTAAACTGGGATTTTATTGGGATTTTAATTTACTGGGATTTGTTATACGATAAACAGAAAATATCAACTAAGTCGTTTATTTGTGTAATCGGTCGTGTCTCGTTCAAAACTTTTCGATATACCATCTTATAAGACAAAAAAACAAAACAAAAAAAAACAAGGAATTCCATGTCTTGGAATAAGTGTACTCATTCTCCAGCGTTAGCTACAATTCTGTTTCAAGTATTCTTAATAGACAGCGGATAATTAAACTCTTAGCGGACATCAGCCGTTATGAATAGTTTTTCTTTCCTTTTGGTTGCCTAAAGTAAATAATAACAGTACAATATTAGTAAAAATGTAATAGTTGCATCATTTATGTTACACAAAAGTGCTGTGGCGATATTGGAAGACAAGAGACATGGAAAGATGAGGCAATCGACTTTAACCAGATGAAGTAGACAATGTGGAATGATGAAGATTAAGAAGTTATTTACGTTGAATAGAGTTAACTACGCTATGTGTTTAATTTAATGCAATTTGAAATTTGTAAGATCTTCCCGTTTTTATTTTCTCCAGGGTTTCTCTCGTAATCCGATTTCCTTGAATGGCGTATTCTTCAACACAGTCTGCCGAACTTCTTCGAAATTCCGTCTACCAAGCGCAGACTTGCCGGGGACCAAGCCGAGATTTCAAAACCATAAGTTCGGACGTTTGTCTTAGATACCCTGTCCAAAACGTGAATTTCTTTCATCGTGCTCGGAAATGGACACTTATCACATCACATTATATTATATCACATAATTGCTCAAGATTGAGTGAGTGGCAATTTATTGATTCCGGAGACCGTACGTATGTACGAGGGGCATTCAATAATTAAATTGGTCTGGAGAAATAAAGATTTATTTTTTCAAAACAGGATTTTCTCTACTTTTCAATATAATTTTCACCAACATTTATGCAATTGTCCCAACTGGTTACCAGATTATGTATACCGCTGCAAAGCACTTTTTATCTTGGTGTTTGAACCAATTTCTCACAAATTTTTTGACATCGTCGTTATCCTGGAACTTATTGCACGTAATGCCTCCTTCAGTGGGCCAAACAAATGAAAATAATATGGTGCAAAATTCGGGCTGTAAGGGGGATGAGGCAGTACCTCCCAACCCCTTTTGTCGATGGTTTCAAGTGTTTGTTGAGCAGTATGCGGACGTGCGTTGTCTTGTTGGAGAATCACACTTCTCCTCTGAGAACCACGACGTCTTCTACTCATGGCTGGCTTCACCTTGTTCTAAAGCATATATGAGTAGTATTAGCTATTTATTGTATGCTGTTCTTCGAGATAATCACAAAAACCGCACCTACAGCGTCTCAAAACACCGTTAAAAGGACTTTTCCGGCTGATGCTGCCAGAACGATGTTCGTCAGTCACTGAGTCTCGAACACCTTTGAACATTTCTACCATTTGTAAAAATTCCCCTCGGTTCATACAACTTTCATAATATACTTTAGTCATTCTAAAGTCATATTAATTGGTTTTTCACTTGCATCAAATTAAAAAAGAATCACAGAACGTTGTTCAAACAATGTGGAATTTTCAAGTGGTCCCGCCATCGTTCAACTTAGTTTTGAGGTTATAAACACAACAAAGATGATACTCCAGGTGGTCAGGGCTCATATCAGTGATACCAACTTAAAGTCCTAAAATTACCACACTTGTCCTACCAAGGGTTTCTTCTCCAGACCTCCAGACCAGTCTTTTTAATTATTGAATGACCTACGCAAGTAATTGCTCTCGTAAATGTAGTAGATTTATTTTCGGTGTCCGTGTTCCTCTTCCGTGACGTGAGGTCGGGACCCTCCTACATGGCAGCTTGCAAAATTTTCCCAGCTAGGCACCGACCCACTCGGGGCAAGCTTTAAGTTTCCATGTGAACTTCTGATATGTATGGTCGGGTAGTGTATGTAAATATGTGTGTGAGGAGGGGACAAGTATGAGGGAAGAAAAGATCAGGCACGATTAGAGCAGCCGACCGATAGAATTTTTCTCCAGACACTGGTTGCAATAGACCCTACTACGTAGCTGGTATCGAAAATACACCTCTGTCGGAACTCGAACCCAAGGATGTGCTGGACAACGACGCTGGAGAAGCAAAGGAGTTTCCATTGAACAATTGAGGCGTTGACTTGGGAAGCGTAGTAACTGCCGAAAACAAAATGTTTCAGGGTAAGCAGAAAAACAAATTTATAAACATTTTTTCACCAACATTAATACAGAAACTGCTTTAGAGATCATACACTCATGTCAGTGTTACAAATGACATTTTCGAAGTCTGGCACAGATTTGTCCATGACATACTACTTTATTACAATACAACATAGAAATCACTCCTTAGACAAAATCGGAATTAATGTTACTTACATATTATGCACAAATTTTTCGGTAAAATGCATGATATTTTGAATCAAGGAAGTTCAATATAGATAACAAGTCTCTCTTTTTGGTATCGGGGATGACTGGTCTTCTTTCAAGCAAGCACTGCAAGTTAGTGAGTCACGTTAATGACTGTCCTGTCTTAACAATGCGGTGTTGTGTCTACATTTCAAGGTCATTAAATAATTGTCTTGCTTTTATTAGAGGAAAATCATTTCTTGTGAGCCTAATACAGATGAGGGTGATGATTTTAATAGGAGTGTGTTCAAAAACTTGCCACATTCTGCAGAAAAGTCGAAGAAGTCTTCATCCTTCGTCATAATCACATAATTAGACTTTACATTTTTTCCACTTTGAATCATTTTTGCTAACTTTTCTGGAACCATAGTCTTGCATCTCTTCTCTATGATGTCCATTTCCCTATCAAAGGGCATGTAGGAATGTCCAGAAACCAGGAATTTGGAGGCATATTCAATAATAAACAAACATCTGTATCACAACAATAAAATCAAACATAAGCACTACTCAATAGCATGATACGTTCTGATTCTCCAAATGGAGTTACTTACCTTATCTGCGCCGACAGCTGTGTACATACAACTTACAACATCTAGCGAATACGTTTGCAACTTCATTTGATTACATATCGACATTCTATCTTCTCTGTGCCATTGGCATGCCCATTTGCTACCTTCTAAATGAAAAACCTAATAATGAATTTCACCGGCAAATGTTGCTAAAGGCATAAAGGGATGTCATGACAGTGCCTCTGACTGGAAAGATCTAGGGTTTGAGAACCGACGGTAGTGGATTTTCGACACCAGCTACATAGCAGGATTATCGACTACGTACGTAGGTGGAATTGAGCCGCTGCCTGGAGGCGAATTCTGGCGGCAGGCAGATCCAATCGATAGTTGTCCGTGGTTTCTTTGATTAACACCAGACGAATGCCGGGACAGCACATTAACAAACGAAACCCAGACAGCGCGCGACCTTTCCTTCCTTGCCCTTGTCCTATCCCCACCCCTTACTTACACACACACACACACATACACACACACAGGCACTATATTATCGTACTTGGTGGTAGATCAATTGGGAGCTTAGAGCTTGTTATGTACAAGAAATCTGTGAGCGGAAACAATAGTTCTTTATAAACTTGTTTATTGTAAATGAGCCAACAATCCAAATCACAGTCCAGAATACAAAGTTGAGTTAATGCAAGTTCCAAAGATGCCCCTTTTACAATGCCGAAGTCACAGTTCCACTAGAATCCACAAGGAGTAAGCCACAAGTCATCAACAGAAAACTTTCACTATAATCCGTTCACTTTACTAGCTGCACGCTCTACCGAAAAAAATACACTGGCTATTCTCCCTTATATATGCCCCGAGGCCTCCGTGCGAGTCTCCTCGCTTCCGAAGGCGGGGAAGGGAGGGGTGGTGTCTCTCCGATGGCCGCTCTCCGTCGCGGTCCAGTGCTCCGGTGCGGGGCACCGCCGCTCGCCCTGCCCCTGGTGGTGACATCCGGCACTGTCCATTTCATGCCTTGATCGCGCCTTAGGCACGTCTCCGCTGCGGCCACAGTGGGCCGCAACTCCTACGTCCGGCACAGTGTGCCCACCTGGTCTGCCTCCACGGGCACACTGCTATGTACACAGCATCCCGGCTGGAGCGGTGCCCCGCTGTTGGGAGATAACTGGTTGAGGAAAATTTCCACAAGCCGACGTAGGTCGGCGCCGGATCTCACCATCTGGCGGGGGAAGATCACCGCCACCTCCCGCGATAAATAAACTTCACTAACGGGACTAATTACCATAGCAGTTGACGCGCCCGAAATCATCAATTGAAGAATTCCACTTGCCAAAGAAAAAATGAATGAATGTCGAGAATACACTACCGAATGGGGGGGATGGTTCAAGAATAATTGCGTGCGGTAGATGGTTTGTGTATTAATCTATTATTCCCGTAATTTCGTGAAATTAATAATGAAAAATCACGAAACAACCGATACTTAGATTTCTGTTTTTGAGAGAGTAATCGTCTGATTCAGCTTGATGGTTGGTGTCAGAAATTCTTCACAGTAATAAAATAGTATTTTGTAGGTGACACATGTCAAGTATATTCTGAATTTCAAATTTTTACAATGTTATACAATTATTTAACAACAGAGTTTGAATCTGAATATGAAAACACTGATCGCATAATCACTTGCAAGTAGTAAGCTCTCCATTTTCGAACAATGTTTCAAGATTAACATTGACCCTAAATACACAATAATTGATAAGTAATATACGATGATATTATGAGGAAGATAACGAGGAGTAGATAATGCGAGGGAAGCCACAGTTCATGGGAAAGAGATAGCAGAAATGCATGGGAGAGGAGAATAAAGGAAGACCTTTTCGAACTTTTTTAAACGTCGAGAATGATTGATGTATGGAAAACAGAATGGGAGTTTTATCGCGCTGTAGAGTTAATTTAACAAATCAATTCAATATTTCTAAGTGTAAAATACGACGCTTTTTTAAAACTGTAATTTAAGTGAACTAGAAAAAATGCAATGGTTTAAAATATAGATAATATACAATATAAGAATACATGCACACAGTCTAAAATAATACTTCTCCTGGGAAGTCAAATGTGTTCGGGTAATATCTAATATCTAATATTAGTTAATAGATTCCATTTCAATATTTTATTCAGAATTCTCGCGTTTACTATTGAAATAAACTGACTGATTTAAAAGAAATTCAGCCCCTGTTGGTGCGCCATTTGAAATAAACTGAATATACTCAAACAAACTCGGTCGAGGAACCTGAAAAGCAAATATCTTTCTATCTTGCTACTTCATTGCTAGAATTGGCTCAATGAAAAATCATATATTCATTTCACAAAAACATGGAAATTTATTAAACAATTTAAAAC
This sequence comes from Teleogryllus occipitalis, assembly GCA_011170035.1. Taxonomy (NCBI): domain Eukaryota; kingdom Metazoa; phylum Arthropoda; class Insecta; order Orthoptera; family Gryllidae; genus Teleogryllus; species Teleogryllus occipitalis. Next base: position 10,305 of record BLKR01002961.1, read on the forward strand.
AATTTTGGTATTGTATAACTTTACCCAATATAAAATTAAACGTTTGTCATGACCGTTCCAACCTTATGTCTTCGCGCGCTTTTGGACCATCTTTATACATCTCCGACGCCGCCGTCCTCAGGTCCAGACACCATCTTCTCTCTTCTTCTCTCGGAAGCACACTTCAATCACCGTTCATCAGATCAATAAACTATTTGCTGCTAACATTCCAGTCCAATCACTGACAACTTCGCCCAAGCCCTCAATGTCCCTCCAACCCGTTCACATGAAATATTTTAAGCTCCACTGTCACACTTAGTGTTCAAATTTTGATGTTTTCTCAACATCCATTCCCTAGTAGATGCTTACAAGTCCCCAAAGAAAAAAAAGCTCCTAACATTAATTAGAGCACGATCCGTTCACGAGCACGGCATCAGTCAGAATGAATGTCTCTTTCAGCCCTGAATTCTTGCTCTTTCAGCCTTGAATTCTTTCAGCCCTGCAAAGCTCGGTCCATAATTTCGATTGTTTATTTGCAGATAACATTTGATGTACTTTCGTACCTAGCCAATCTCTAAATTTCTGGCAAAACGAACTAGCCGTCTTCACGACTGTCACTGCTTTTTCGGCCAATCCCTGAATTCTATATAGAATTAACTAGCCGTCTCCGCGATTGTCACTGCATGAATATGTTGACCTTGACGACGGCTCGCTTACCGTTGCTATGCTAGCATATTCACATAATTTATCCCCTTTAATTGACGCCATTTATAATAAATGTTGTACAATTTTCAGTGACATATTGGTATGCCACACTATATTGAACGAACATGTCAAAAACCGTTTTTATCCGTAATTTTGTGCCAAACTATATCAAAGCATGATGTCAAGGGAATTTAATAAGTGATTTTTTTCCAATATTTAATACATTAACATTAAAATATTTAAAACAGTTTTATAGATGATCAATAAATGTAATTAGGTTTCTTTGACTTATGTTTCCGAGGACGTCAACTGGTAATTAATCTCGTTAGTGTATTAAATGCTTTTTTTGTATATCAGTATTATAAACGACCTTTTCTGTTGCCAAAACTCGATCATAATCGGGCATTTTACGGTACAAATGATAACGTATTCGATTTTACGGCACAAATGATTGCGTCATCACACGCATCATCATTTAACCAATCACAGCAAGAGAATCGGGGACGGGGGCAATGTAAACGGAACAGCCACCCACTGTTATCTCGCACATATGTCAAATACCCGAGACGTTACAAGAACGTTGTTTCGCAAAATTAAGTTTGATTCTCTTAAAAAATTATAATTCTGTTATACAAAAAAAGTGTGTTTTATTTGCAAAAATTGCTTTATTGCGTTCGTACAAATTTGAAAACTCGCCCCTAACGTCGCTCGGCGTCAAAACATGTACTCATGCAATATAGCTTAACATTATAAGCTATTTGCATAAACTACTATTATGCCTAGAAGTGACGGCGTTCCTCTTACTGCCGGATGGTGAGATCCCTGGCCGACCCATTCGTGAGCTTGTGAGAGATTTCCTTCTTCAGGCATTTCCTCCAGCGGACACCTCCCCAAAGAAGAGGAAAAAATTGCGAGCTGTCCGAGGTTTACTTGTCAGGACACTCATCAAGCATTCCGTGGTATTCATCGAAAAAAAAACACGTAAAACCACCAATCAGAGCAGCCAGCCGCTCCAGCCGTTAGAATTCTCCTCCAGACAGCGGCTGAATTCGATCTACCGATTTATTGTAACTTGTGACGAAAACCCGCCACCGTTGGGACTAGGACCTCCCGGTCAGAGTCACTGCAAAGACAGAGGCAATGCTGACTCTGAGCTAAACTCAGCAGGTAAGTGTTGATTGATTGATTGTTGGTGATTCCGGGTGCATCGACTACAATGATCATTAGTCCTGTAAGTGTAGTGCGTGTTTTTGTTCGGGAGGAGGTGGTGGCGGTGGTCTTCCCCTGCTGGATGGCCGGATCCGGCGCCGACCTACTGTCGGCCAACGGAGTTTCCCCAACTAGGTATCTCCCCCCAGTGCGGCACCGCCCAGCCGGGACAAGCTCAAAGTTCCCAACCGGTCTCCCGGTATGTGTGGTAGTGTATTGCATGTTAGTGTAAGTGTGTGTGTGTAAGATAGGATGAAGTGTGTGTGTAATAGTGTGTGTAAGGGATGAGGATAGGACAAGGAAGAGGAAGGAAAGATCGCGTGCGGTCCGAGGCCCATTTGTTAGGGCACTGCTCCGGCATTCGCCTGGTGTTGAACGGAGAAACCACAGAAAACTATCAAATATAGGACCTCCAGGTCAGAGGCACTGCAGTGATATCAGTTGCTGCACTGAGCCACCGCTCCAGGTGCAGGTAAGAGTAATTAGAAAAAAGATTGTTTATTATTCTCAGCATCTTAATAAATTAATAATCTCGATCAATGACCGAATGTGTACGCAATCACCCTCTCCCCGAATGAAATACACTCTCACAATATTTTTTCTGTCACAATCGGTCCTTGTACTTCTCTAATAGAGATCAGCCCAATTTTGCGAGTATACTAATTGGTTACAAAAAGCGTAATTTGCAAACGTACTATCGGAATGGCTCCATTCCAAACAATGGAATTGTGTACCTCGTAAGTTAAAGAATAATAAGATCTAAAAGTTTACTACGCCCCATAATTTTCTGTTCACAGTCCAGTACAAACTTCCTGCGTAATACACAGGGTAATAGTTGAATGAGGAACAGATGAATTAAATTTCACTCCACCAATGGCACCGTAATTTGTCCACGGAAGTGACAGTTCATTGAGTGCAGTTGGAGGAGTTCATCAATGCAGTCAGTCGTTTCTTTTCTAGTGATACCCTTCACATCTAATAGTTATCTATTAGAATTACATGCATCAGTTCTTAAGAATTAATACAATTCATGTCTAATAGCTTGAGAATACTAAAATAAATTCTTCAATAGAGAGATTCAATGTGAACTATGTTCTCGGCGGTAGACAGACTGTCCATAATCAACAAGTATCAAAGAGTCCTCGACGTTCACTTTCATCACACTTTCAATTTAACTCGTAATATACGAAGTGTAATCAAAGAATATCCCATGAAAATAATATTTCTTTAAATGTAAGTTTTGAAGTACACTTTCGAAGAATTCGACAAGTAAGCCAGTGCTCGTCATATGATTGCACTTCTAAACGTTACTCTCCGAACTCTCCGAGGTGAATTTAGTTAGTTATGAATGAATCAACTACTCACATGTCGAAACCAACTAGTATAGTTCATCAAAGCGTTCAGGGCAGAGGGACGACATCGTAGAACCTGTAGAGAACTGCAATAGCGAAGGATCCGGCAGTGGATGTGGCGGAATGGGAGATTCACGGGTAACAAACGACCCGCCAAAATTCCACATACGTTTTCGTCAGCTCTCATTTCGCTTGATCACGAGGGGGTTTAATTTTGACGACAGTTGTATAAATAGAAAAAAACGGGCTATTTCGTTTTACTATGTATATATTCCGGGAGACCGGTCGGCAGCTTAGAGCTTGTCCCGGCTGGAGCGGTGCCCCGCTGGTGGGAGAGTCCTGCTTAGGGGGAAACTCCGCTAGACGACGGTAGGTCGGCGCCGGATCTCGCCATCCAGCGGGGGAAGATCACCGCCATCTCCCGAGGGAAAATACACTACACTTACGGGACTAATGACCTAAGCTGTTGACGCGCCCGGCATCACTAACCAACCAACCAACCAATCAATCGATTCATCAGCTCTCAACGCCACCTCCACACTGAAAAGCGAGTATCTCCGGCATGACCACACCCTAACGAACTATTGTCGTGGCCTTGGGCAGCGCGGCGGCAGGGACTATTCAACGTGCAGAGCAAGGGCTCGAAGGGACGAAGCGGAGCGGCCATTGAAGCGTCGCGGTGCAGGGCGACGCCACGCCCGGACGGACGGCCTCAGACGCCCGTTAATAATGCACCGCCTTGTAATTGCCGTCGTGTCGAACACGCAAGGGGCCGTGAATGGGTAATAGAAGCGGCGCGAAGGGCCCCGGAGCCCTTATATTGTCTGCGAGCACCGCCAGGCGCCTTTGCCAACGCTGCCGCGCCGAGGCGGTGAGAAAACCGCAGGCGGCGAAGTGGATCTTTGAACACTGGCGGATCCGAGGATGGGGCACGGTTGCTATCTGCCTCTAGGCCAACATTATTTACTTTCTCGCGCTTAAGAAGCAGATTTTTGCGAAACGGAAGTTTTGTAATACTGCGCGAAAAAACGGAGAATTTTCGGCAGAAAAACCCTTATTAGAGGGACCTGGAAACGAAAAGGTGGGGAAATCTAGTTGCTAAATGTATAAAAGAATCCTTTAACACGAAGCCGGAATCCATGTTTTATGGATGCTTGATACCGAAAAATGAATTGACAGCAAAATGTTTGTCTGTCTGTCCGTCTGTCAACAACGTTAGCGGCTAAACCGTTCAGCTAATTTTCTCCAAAATTGATATCCCCAATCAATCTGGCTGATGTCGCAGACCCTTGAATTTGAAACCGATTTTTTTTATTTTGGTGAGTACTTTACATGAAGCTCCTCGGACATTTTCAAAATGTTCAAAAAAATGGCGCCATCGATTTTGATTAAATGTTGTTGTATAGTCTGAAGGACGTTTAAGAGAATAGCGGTCTCATGTTGGTTGAAAATCCTAATTTTTTGAAAATTGAAAAAAAATTCTGAATTTTTTTCAGTCTTCCTACAACCATAATTATGAAGATACACTTTTTTTAATGAACTGTATTTATTAAAAACAGATAAGGTCATGTTGATTTTTTCTAAAATTTTTTGAGTAATTTAGCGTCAAACGTAGTTGCCCTCTCTGAACATCCTGTGCTACATGATGGTAATTTTAGAGATGTTTTGTGGCAGTTGAATGCTACGTAAGTTAGAATATGTATATTATTTCAAATTTCTTTGTTAGTTTCTTACGATGGAACTTTTGTTTTACGTTTACAAATTAATGTTTTAGAAATGATTTAAAACCTATTTGAAATAAATACGAAATGAAGATTGCTAGCCTTCAGTCGCTCGCTTCCAGTTTACGCATTTGAATGGTACGTAGTACGTTAGAATTTGTATATTATTTCGCATTTCATTTTGTTGTTATTATTATTATTATTTTGATTATTATTTATATTTGTTATTTCATTTTAAATTGCATTCTTTGATTCCGTTAAATGTGAAAACGAATAGATGAATGGTCATTGTTGGTTGTTGTAACCCATTGTTGTAAGGTCACGCCGCACTGTTAACACAAGGCGATAATGACGGTTGCCTTTCGTTCGCGGTAATAAAACTTTTATATATTTGTAGAATATTACAACACTATAGTGTTTAATAATTGGTATTATATATTTTTCGATCTATTTGTTTTTGTTTGCCAACGCTGTTAGTATTGTAGTAACTTTTAATTATTTTACTTTCTCGCATACTGCTTACGAAGAATATTGCAAGATTAAAAACTCATTCCATATATTCGTGAATACACTGCACACCTTATACCATGAATTCAATGCCAGAAATATATTTTCATTGAAAGTTTTAAATATAAAATCTGTTGCTTGAAACAAGTTTTCGTTTGAAACTATGTAATTTCCATAACTAGTGGCGAGAAAGTACGTGCTGTTTTAGCACCTCTAGTTTTAAATTCTACCCAAATTAGTCAAAGTATGTAATGTATACTGCGTGCGTTGCACTAGAGCACAACTAAAAAAATCAGGTGTTGAGATAAATGAGTTTGAAGTTTCACCTTGCATTGAAATGCATTACTCTTGCTTTCACAGTTCTACCACTTGTTGGTGAAATATCGTCCTGTAAGATACGCTGCTATTGCTCATCTTCATCTTCTGAGACCAATCTCCAATTCTGGAAAGTGGATTTATTAAAAATAAGTATATTTTTTAGTTGTGCCCCTGTTGCAGTACAGGAGCGTTACACAGATCTCATTACATCCAGAGTAGATTTACATTATGGATACTACACTCGTACGTTTGTTTTCTTTCATGCCGACAATTAAAACTAGGGGGAATACGCTACACATGTCAATTTTTCTTCCTTTTAGTGCTGCTACTTATTACTCAAATTACTCAACAACTGCAAATGTATTTTTGCAAAGTTCATATCTTCATTTAAAGATCTAAAATTGAGGAATAAATGGCTATATCTTCATTTAAAGATCTAAAATCGAGAAAGAAATGTATGTTTTTAATATTGGAGGTACATGACAGGTTCGAAAATATATTTGAAATTTCCAATTTTCAAAATTTCATAGATTTTAATGAAAGTTAGAACGATATCATTTTTATGCATGCCCTTTCTTCTAACTCGGTACCAAACGTTTGTGTCTGTTAAACTATCTTTAAAACAATTATCAACTTTACGAATTAACTTTACAGAATAAAACAGAGTTTAATTTTTCATACAGGTTTATATATTAATTGCTGAATAGTACCACTGAGAAAATACTATTCTTTAACTATACGAGTATCAGTTAGTATACCTCAGAAGTTTTCATCTCTTGGATTTTGTGAACTCAGCCTGTATAAAATGACGCACCCTCTCCTATACTTCCAACGTAATGCAACTTTCATTCCTTTGCTACGTGATTCTCTGACATTCTTAAATTCGCTTTTCAGGTTTGATAAGCACATTTACAAGCAGATCTTTTTTTCATTTCTCTTGCTGCTTTTGATGTATATGTCTTTGTGTTCTGCATTTAACCCAACGTTTTTTGTGAAGTGCTAGTAGGCACCATGGAACTGACAGCACGTTGGTATTTCCACAAATTTTGATGTTATAAACTAAAACTGCAAAAAACTTCAAAGCTGCTTCTGTGGGGCAAAATATATTTTTCTCTTATCCGAATGGCTTTTAGTGAGACGATCAGTTGGGCTCACACCTTTGTGCAACGACATTTGAGAGGGGAATTAATCCAGATTTTCTTTTTGGAAGCTTTGACATTGTTTTTACTGATATTAGAGGCGTATTTCCTCTGAATTTCCTGTACATATCACGCACATTAGAAAAATGGAACAAAAACATTGTTGGGAAGCATTGTTTCGCCAGTGTTTTGAAAGTTTACGTGTGTTATGAAAGACATATTAAAGTCGTCTACGGTCAAAAATTATTTTGTTTATTGGGGCGTGTCTTCTTCACTAAGTTGCCCCATCGAGGGATAACAAAATTCCCACGATTATTCTTCTCTGCAGTTTCATTGAAAAAATGGCCAAGCCGGAGACGGAACCGGGAGGCTGGAAAGGTACGTTGATAGGTAGCATAGCCTCCTTTATTGTATGTGGAAATGCTGAAATCCAGTCAGCTTGTGGTATCTCGTATATCTGTTGGCTTTGTGGGTGATGTTAATAAATTAAACTTAAATTAGAGTAATAATTATTTCTAAAGATATATTTTTATTTCTGTAGTGTAAACCCGCCCACCGCCGACGAGTCCCGGCTTGTCCGGCTAGACGCTCATCGGAAAGCATGAACGTTATCGGAACTTTGATGAACAAAAATCCAGGGGACAGTTCATTTATCGGCAACACACACACACACACACACACACACACACACACACACACACACGCGCGCGCGCGCGCGCGCGCACACACACACACACACACAAATTTAAGGTGGCAACCAGGAATATAGGAATGAAAGTACACAGACTTTTAGTTGGTAACATGATAGATTTAATGCTAATAAACACAAATGATACAAAATGAGGGGGGCGAAAATGGTAATGTACATTGATACTATAATGAATTTACTTATTCTCTATTAAACAGATATTATTAACTTAATATTTTATGCAATTAAAATCTTTACGTTAGTTCTCACAGTTTCTTAGTTTTATAGTTCTCACAGCATTAATTACTTTGTACGAATTAGCATTAATGCTTTCCCGATTTCTCTCACCACACTACTTCCGTCGACTGCCAGTTGAAGATAGAGATAGATAGATAGATAGATAGATAGATAGATTAGATAGATAGATAGATAGATAGATAGATAGATAGATAGATAGATAGATGAATAGGAAGATAGATAGAGAAAGAGGGAGAGAGAGAATTGGTGAGAGAGAGAACAAAGAGATATAGATATAGAGAGAGATAGAGAGAAAAAAAGGAAGGGCGAGCTGATCGCCTTTTTGTTTGTCACCCTATTTACAGCCGACGGTCCTCCAGGTCATTATCCTCTGCAGGCGCCGACCGTCTCCCGTTTTTCAGGCAACGGCGACATGTGTCGCCCATTCTTATAGCCCCTTCTTCCGCTTGCTACACATTGGTACTCCGCATTCCACACCAATTGAGCACAGTTACCTCCGTCCCTTGCTCTACGTTTGATTGTCCCCCAACTACACCCTCTTTAGTGCGTAATTTTTAAAAAGTTCGTTCACGCGAACTATCGGCATTTTACGCGATGTATAATAACAGTTAATATACAATGTAGGCTTTCACGGCGTGGTTTCTACATTATTTGACATTTCATTGTAGGCCGTGGTCCGGGTATGTAGACCACGGCTTACAAACCCGGAAATGTCAAATAAAAGTTAATGTTACATATTTAAAAACCGCGTATGCGAACAGGCTGCTCATTTGTAGTGCCATTAACAGTCGAAACTCGTAGGTTTAAACTTGAATAATGCGCAATGTTAGACTCATAATGCAATGCAATGACAGAATCGGAATCAGAAGTTAGGAACTGAATAAAAGTCAGAATCAGATTCAGGAATTCGACTGAAAATCAAAGTCTGAATCGAATATAATACGAATCTGAGTAGAATCTCGAATATGAATAAAATGTCGTTCCTGGCTAATTCTAGGTATTACCAGGCGTCGCTTCTCCCTCTCTTTAGTGCAACGTCCACTCCTTTCATTTATCCAATCATGTTCGAGGTTTTTGTTGCTGCGCATAACATCGAGTTCTTAGTGGTTGTTGGGAAATTGCGTCGCCGGCTATTTCTCACCACTGGATTCGACCTTTGAACATATGCGCACTCGTAACGGGTATAATTTGCCCTATAGAAACCCAACCTGAAAACGTCGAGTGTTTATAATTGCACTTATTATGTGGAGGAACTATTTCTCTCCTCACAACCACTCGCCGATTATCTGGAGGAAGTCGCTTAGGAAATTGTGGAAATTGTAGGTATTTTATTTCTTCTTTCTCTCCTCACAACCACTCGCCGCTCAGTTTCTCTGCAATAGTGATGTCATAAGCAAAATTATCTAGCTAAACCCTCCAGAAGATAAAAACGTCCTCGGACACTTTCTTTCATACACAAAAAGGTTATGTAAATGAACGGATCTGCATTGTATTCCAGCAAAAAACGAACATCATAGCTGTAATGGGAAATACAGATAGTATATTTAATCAATAAAACAAGATAAACAAAAATTCTAAAACAAAAAGTAACTGGTAGTATGATAAAGGTAGTTTTATTACATTAAAGATTGAACTGTTGTCCTCTTTAAAGAAAAAAATTGAGTTATTGATTAATTATTATTATTATTATTATTATTATTATTATTATTATTATTATTATTATTATTATTATTATTGTGTGGACCCAGTGCAGGTGAAAAGCGCTGAGTTGCCAGCATACGGATGCTGAACGTTGAAAAGCCGAGGGATGAAGTGAGACCGCAACCCAATTTGCATGTTGAGCGGATCTACGACTACCAAGAGGCTGTGTACTGAGGATGTGCATCAGACTGCGACCCCTCATTACGTGCTGATTACAGCAGCATCTTCCAACAGGTTGCGTATTACAATGCAGTTTTAGCACTGCATAGTTAGCAGAGCGACTTAACATGGGCCATCCACTGAGTTCGTCAGAAAAGTGTAGTTTTATGAGGTTCGCATTTTTACGACACAGTGAGACGCTGGTCTCAGATTAATCCGTACACTTGATCGCTGGCGCTGAGGTGCTGAGATGACGACTCTCGTACTGGGGACGCGCAGATCAAGCAAGGCCGTTCTGGTGAGCCTATCGGATTGACTTGATAGTAATTCCGGGCGCGTCAACTAATAGGGTCGTTAGTCCCGTACGCGTAGTGCATGTTTTTGGAGGTGGTTCTATGTTCGTCCCCTGCTGGATGGCGAGATCCGATGCTTCGACCTACCGTCGGCTAGTGGGGTTTCCTAACCAGGACTCTCCCACCAGCGGGGCACCGCCCCAGTCGGGACAAGCTCTAAGCTCCCTGACCGGTCTCCCAGCATATGTGGTAATGGCATGTTAGTGTAAGTGTATGTAAGGGGAGAGGATAGGACAAGGAAGAAGCAGAAAAGATCGCGCCCGGTCCGTGGCCCGTTTGTTAGGGTACTGATACGGCATTCGCCTGGTGTTGATCGAAGAAACCTCGGAAAACTACCGATCAGAGCAGCCGGTCGCTAGAATTCACCTCCAGACAGCGTTTGAATTCAACGTAGCTGACAAGCTAGTGGCGCAAATCCTGCCACCGTCGGAACTCGAACCTACGACCTCCTGGTCAGAGGCATTGCAGTGACATTACTTGCATTGGGACACCTCTCCCGGTCGTTCTCAGAGCCTATCGGAACCGGCGTCCCGAGTGACCCCTTTGATCCCACACAGGAACTTACAATATTGCATTGTTTTCTTGCACTAATTAAACTGCTACTGTTTAATATTGATGCAAGAGGCCCCAGTGTGCAATCGTATATAACAATGCAAATGCCACGGTAATGTTCGGACGTAACACCTAAAAATGCACGGGTGGTCGGCGTTTTCGACGTTAACTAAAATGGCTGGGGCGGACAATGTCACTCATTCAATGTGAATAATGGCGACCATCCGATTAGTTGTCTTCGTGGTTTCCTACCATCAACTTGTTTAAACAATGGACTACATACAGCTCAATTCTTCATTCTTCATCCTGTTCCCATTCCCATTAGTGGGGCTGATTCGGATGGTAGACAGTTCCCAATCCTCGTATAGACCATTCCCCATAATTTAGGAAAACCCGGGGTGAAATGCGAGACTGCTGCAAGTTTGCGCATGTGAGGCCAGGATCTCACACGAACGAAAGCGAAAACCTCATCAAAGAGAGAGATAGGGAGTTCTTCCTTCATAGCTACGAATTACAGCTCATCACAACTCGTAAATTAATATTCTCTTATAAACACACAATTTATTAATACAGTTTTGTCGTTAATAACTGCCTCCATAACACAGTGCATAACTGTATAAACAAATTATTTGGTAATAAAATGTTTCCTTACCTTCTTATTGTCAGTTAAATTGTTGAAATGCATGAAAAATAGAGCTTATTTTTTTCAGGAGAGTTCTTGAAGACTATTTCTTTGTAGATCAACGGTTTCTTAGTAGGGTAAAGGTATTGAGGATTATTAATCCCTAATATCTCGTTGTCATAACTATAATAGCACCTAGAATTTCATTTTAGTTTGAAATTATTGAAGTTCACCTACTTCAGTAGACTAATACTAAATTATCTGACGATCTGGAGGGAATCATTTTCCGATGTGTACTGAAAAAATGTCGACAAGAGAGCTATGACTAAAAATATCACCAATATTATAACATGTTTAGTAGTGGGAAACAAATGAGAAAAAATTCGTATAAAACAATGAATAATAAAACAGATAGTAAAAATGCATTAAATATGTGCAATACCGTTGTAATTTCCATTAAAAATTTCATATTCGTTTATATGTGAATTGAAAAAAACCACCTCGCTTAACATTACTGAAATTCTTTGAAATATTTTGCACATGGCGTTTGCATTACATATACTTCTACCCATTAAATACGGGTCAGTGTTACACGAAGTATCTATGATTATCATGGTGTTTTGGAACACTTGGCACAACCAGTGACTTCAGATTTTCTCAGAAGGCAACATAACAAAACACTTTACAGCAAATATGTAGTTGTTAACTAATAAGTTTATCTAGTGTCTTAATAAAAATGAAAAAAGTAATTAAACTTTTAATGGAATTTTCAGTTCTTCAACATCGAGTATTGTAATTCAACTTAAAAGGTAATTCAAATTCACAAATGTTACTCCAGTTTTTACAGGGATCTGTAATATTTAAAAGAAGTCATTTTTGAAATATATATATATATATATATATATATATATATATATATATATAGTGACATACCAAAAATGTCGGACATTTTATTTACGCAAATAGAGGTCAAAATGTTGTAGATATTGCAAAATACGTGAGTTTCTATGGTGCAGATACGCAGATGACACCGTAGCAACGCGAGTTCGTCCTGAGACGTGGGTTTCTATGATGTAGATTCGCAGAGGACACCGTAGTAACCGGGAGAGCTGTAAAGTAAACACGCTAGGTGCACCGTAGCAACTCGAAAAAAAATAGAGAGAAAAACACAGCGAGCTATGAAGGGTGGATCAGATTGGGAATTACGGCATTCCGACTCGTATCGTGGTGGTGAGCGGATCGCTTGTACGGTTTTTCTTGAGGTTAATTATCAAATCGGGACTTGTGATATTTCGTCAGAGTGAACATTGAACTTGAACTTAGAATATTTCCGCATTCGGTGTGCAACGGGAACTTGAAAAATTTACGTGTTGTACCATTGCAAACTCGGACTTGTAATATTTTCATGACTGAACTGGAAAGTGAATTTAGAATATTTTCGCGGTGAAGTTACAAGACTAGACTTAGAAATTTTACCAGTGAATTGTGAATTGCCAGGTTAGGTGATAGAAAATAATATTAAAGGGATATTATTCCGACCTGGGAAAGTAATCAGTTTGAAATAGGTGCCCAGCAGAGGCGCAAGATAAAGAGTATAGGCAGTGGTTGTGAAGTGGTTGGAGGAAGTTTCGATTTGGTCGCTGATCATCGTGGACTTCAACAAGAAGGAAGATTGGCCTACCCTACGTGGCGACATCGAGCGACGTGCGTGCGAAGAGGCAAGAAAGGATAAAAGACTCTATAACGCTGTTATTGCAATAACGAGAAAAATGGTCATGACCTAACGATAAATTGTAATAATCAATGATAGTCTGATAACTTCTGGCATGCATTATAAATTATAATTCAAAGTTTGCAAGAAAACTGTTTCTCATGTGCCGTTACGTGCAATCCTAGAGTAGACAGTTTAGAATTATTTTCAGATTCCTCGCCACTCCGTACGGATGGCAGATTGAGTAATTGGTTGCGGAGTAAGTAGCAACAATTATTTCATAAGAACCCGTCGACCAAGCTAGTGGGTTTTATATTTATTTGTAATATATCCAAAGACAGTAATAGATAATCAGGAATTCAAGTGTAACCTTTTCCTGGCAAATTATTTATAAATTCGGAAATTGGTTACGATTTACATTTTTTAGTAATTTTTGAAACGTTTCAATATATATTTGTGTGGTACTATGAGCCCTCTTAATATATTAATTAATACATGGGTATAGAGAAACTAATTACATATTAACATTTGTGTATATATGTAATGCTATTTTATTACAAAAACAAGAATAATAAAAAATCATTTGAAAAAATCACAAATGTAAATGTTCTTTTCAACCCCAGCGCAGACATTATGCGCCCATATTTCACACAATTCCCTGGACCCATAATTCCGCCAGGTGGTCGGTTGAGCATAGTCCACCACAAAACAAACATGATGGAGATCATCACAAGGACTTTCAACTCCTACTAGTGTTTCCAAAACAGAAACTCCTGACACAGAAACAGAAACGCATCTTCTACGAATACGTGTTTAATTTCATTTCCTTCACAAAGTTAGTAAGCTACCCTGCGAACATCTTTTCTGGTCAGTCCGTAGAGTTTTGCGTGAAAATAAGTCAAAAACGTAAGTGCTGCTTTTAGCATCACAAGTTCCTTTTGGTTTTGGGCCTACAACCTTTCGTGGCATCTAAGACAAAAATAATACGAACACAAGTTGTAGTGTAAGTAAAATGAGCCCCTTAAAGTTTGGGGCTCGTATACCCATCATTGTTCGGGACTCATTTTTCAATCCCAAACATATTAAAATTCTGCTAACCAAAACCGGTCTTTGTGATGTTCGAAATTACCGTTTGCGGTGATAAAAACAATGTTTAAATCATATCGTATATAATTCTTTAGGAATTGGAATCGGCCTTATCGAACTCAAACTGTAATTAAAAGCCGAAGACTTACCTTTCAAAGTTTTTAGAATCGAGAAAACGAACACCTCTGTTACACATAAGCTCTCATTCACAACTGAACCATAGAGCTATGATGGCAAAAGCAGTTACTGAACTACTAGTTAAAATCGTTCCTGCTAGAGTATTTGCAATGAATAAACAGATACCAAGGAGCTCATATGCATGGCTCATATTACCTCCTTTACATCTATAAGTCAATGCCGGAAGTACTTCTTCTTCTTCTACTTCTTCTTCTTTTCCTTCAGGTTTATTGGCACTGCCTGTTACGCCTCCGTTCCCGTCTGGTCACCATCTCTTCTTCGGGCGGCCAGGATTTCTTCGTCCTTGTGGGCGGTATTTTAGAATTATTTTCGGCAGTCGATTGTTTTGCATCCTTTCAATGTGCTGCATCCAGGAATTTCGGTAGTAATGCAAGTACTCTTTTTACTTTCTCCCTACAGAGTAGAAACAAGATAATGTAATGCTGCGCGAAAAAACGCGTATTTTTGGCAGAAAAACTCGAATTCCAGTCACGAAAAAGTGGATAAATTCAAATGTTAAATTTAAAAAAATGCTCTAACAAATAGTGTAGTCAGAATCCATATTTTGTGTGTCCTCGGTACCGAAAAATATAATGACGGCAAAACGCCTGTCTGTCCGTCCGTCCGTTTGTGAACAACGTTTGCGGCTAAACCTTTTAGCCGATTTTCTCCAAAATTGATATTCTCCAATTGATCTGGTTGATGTCGCGGCTCCTTGAATTTTAAATCAATATTTCAATTTTGGGGGGTACTTTTACATGAAAGCCCAAGAACATTTTTTTAAAAAAATAGCTCCATTTTATTACATTTTCGTCTTGGACAGGGTGAAGGAAGTTTAAGAGAATGGTGCAGGTCTCATATTCGTTGAAATCTCTGATTTTTCGAAAATTTCAAAAGTTTAAAATTTTTTCGGAGACTTCCTACAACTAAAATAGTAAAGAGAGAGATTTTTCCGTTAATGGAATATGTTCCTAAACGACAAATTTTTAAATACGGTAATGTAGAATTTTTCGAAAATTTCGAAAAATCCCTGAGAGGAAAAATGTACAAAAGTATGACTTTTCAATACTTTCACACTGGAGTTTATCACTTTGATTTCATATCGGGCAATTATATGCACATTAATGAAGTCGATTACATTAGAAAAAAGGCAAAAGAATTTAGAAAATTTTCCTTTAAAAACCATGTGAAATAGTGTGTTGTCGTCGAAACATGACAATACGCAAATTTTTAATTCTCTAATTAAAAGTGCAGAGGTAAATCGAAAGTAAACTTGATTAGTAACAATTGTGCTTGTAATATTCATTATCATCTGCCCGCTAAAAATGATATTTTTCAATTCAATGAATTACGGATTAAATTTACTAATTGATAGTGTAATGATCCCGTCATGCAAAAAGAAACATTATAAACAGTTATTTAGTAATGGTGCCATGGGAGGAGAGCGCCGTCAAGTGTTTTTGAAGCATGACGAGCGGCGAGAAATCGCATTTATAAATTGAAAGAATATTCGTGTACGAGTCAAAAGAATACAACAATATATGGACATTTCGGAAATGATACGAATTTATAAAAACATTTAGTTGTGTATAATTAGTAGAGGGGAATTGGAAATGGAAAAGATAAACAGCGTAAGGAGAACCGTCGACTGTTTTGTTTCGAAAAGGTCGAGTTGTCAGAAGATGATTAGCCGTCGTAAGACACGGACGGAAACGCGTGGTAGGCGCTGTGAATTCTAATATACAGTTTTGTCAGAGGCATAGTGCTAAGTTATTCGTGAAGAAAATGGATGGAATTGGAATGTGTGGTCGCAAGAAGGTTTGTGAAAACTGATGGGGCCGTGAGTGCACAACAGCAGCTACTCCAAAAAGGGAAGTGATACAACTTTTTGACATTTTTTTTGTTTTTGTGTAGCAAGACCAAATTTAAAATGCATTTTAGGACAAAAATTGTGAGATTGTGGTTGGAAGCAACGCTAAATGGATCCAATAATGAGTAATAGTATAGTAAATTTCGGAAGGTACACCAATAATAAATTAAAGAAAGTAATTCAAATATTTAGTATTAATTAGCAGTGTCGTTAACTTAAAAAAATATTTGTGATTGTTGTATTTTTCTTTGGCTAAAGTAATCATTTAAATAATTACAAGGAAATAAACGCAATTGTCGTAATTCAACCATGGAAACAAATTTCAGATTTTTATTTTTAATTAATGAGAATTAGTCCCTACAATAATAATAGTGTTATTTACGGTTTCCCGTATTGGCCGGTTCTGCGTACCGACGGATATAAATTCGTTGATGTGGCTTCCTATTATTACGACGAGCTAGTAAAACAGGATAATGGTATCCAATATCTTGGGAGAGATTGACGGAAATATAACATTGTTATTGTGATATGAGATAAGGATAATAGGAACCATGGCAATAGTTATGTTGAAACTATGAAAAACACAATATATTGTGTTTTTTGAAGTGAATATGTTCTTTTCAGGAATTTTAGAAATCGTTTTCTGGACGGTTCATGAAACGTACAACATTCTTTTGATATAATAACTTTGTAATCGAACCAAAATTATAAAATAATACACACAAAATCATTTAGGATCTTTGAAGGCTTGTGGAAAGTGATCACATTATAAACTCAATATTCTTTTAAAAAAATTAAGATAAATGCAAATGAAAAAGCTTATCATTATTTTAAACAATGTCTACCAAGGTGACTTGTTGAAAGTAGACCTTAGCACGTTTTTACTAAGAACTTACATGTATACAGGTGATTCAAAAGTACTTTTACAAACTTCGAATTCCCCTCACAAAATGTTGGTATGAGCACGTGCCCCACAATCCTTCATTTTCGCGTTATTAATTTATTAAGTATATTTATTTTATTTCATATTACCTAATTTCGGTCATATATTATGAATTTATGATCACCCTGTTTACGCATATTGTAGAGATAAATGTTTCTTCAGTTGTTGAAATGACAATGCAAAATTAAGCATCACTTTTATCAACTACAACTAAGCTAAGTGTAGACAATGCGAAAATACTTCATCATATTTAAAATACTCACATGCAGGTACATCATAGGAGGATAATTCACGGAAATATACGTGTAAGTCTCATCTCAACATTTAGAATCAGACAACTGAATACAAAATACGCCTTGTACTCGGAAATAAACGGTAGCCTAATTTCTCCCGATGGACTCTGTCCTTCCTTTTCATCCTGCGTCCCATATCTCAATGCGTTTGTTAGTCATATGGTGATGATAAATGTATCTTCAGTTGCTGAACTGTCAATGCAAAATTAAGGGTAAAAATAAAAAAAATATTACTACGTTATTTGTAGGTAATGCAAAAATACTATACCGTGTTTAAAATGCTCACATGCAGATACACTTCAGGTGTAGAATTCACACGAATGCAAGTCCCATTTCAAAATTTAGAATCAAACAATTGAATGCAAAGTGCGCCTTGTATTCGAAAATAAACGGTAGTCTAATTTCTCCCCCTTTGTTCTCTCCATCCTATCGATCTTGCGTCCCGATGCGTTTGTTAGGCATTGAGAAAATAAAAAAAAAATATTACAAAATTATTTGTAGGAAATCGAAAATATTAGATCATATTTTCATGCTCACATTCAAATATATATCACAGATGTAGAATTCACTCGAATATAAGACTCATCTGAACATTTAGAATGAAATAAATGAATACAAAGTTCTCCTTGTACTCGTCTAATTTCTCCCCATTTGCTCCCTCCTCCCTTTCCGTCTTCCGCCCCACCTCTGAATGCGTTTGTTAGTATATCTTGCTCTTTCCTCCCTGGCCGATTTGCGTCCCACGTCTCAATGATAGTGATAAATGTATCTTCATTTGCTGAAATGTTAATACAAAATTAAAGAAAATGAAAAAAATATTACTACGCTATTTGTAAGTAAATCGAAAATACTGGATCATATTTAAAATGCTCACATACAGATATATCACAGATGTAGAATCCACGCGAATACAAGTCTAATCTCAACACTTATAATCAAATGAATACAAAGTAATCCTTGTACTCATTGCCTAATTTCTCCCTATTTCCTCCCTCCTCATTTTCCATCTTCTGCCCCACATCTCAATGTATTTGTTAGGTATATGGTAGTGATAAATGTATCTTCAGTTGCCTAAATGTCAAAGCAAAATTAAGAGATAAAATATTATTACGCTATTTCTAGGCAAATTGAAATTCATCATATATAAAATGCTCACATACAGATTGTACACACTCACAGGTGTAGAATTCATGGGAATACAAGTCCTGTCTCAAGATTTAGAATGAAATAAACGAATACAAAGTGCGCACTGTACTCGAAAATAAACGGTAGCATAATTTCCCCCCATTTGCTCCCTCCTCCCTGTCGATCTTGCGTCCCACATCTCAATGAGTTTGCTAGGCATTGAGAAAATTAAAAAAAAATATTACAACGCTATTTGTAGGTAAATTGAAAATAGCAGATTCTATTGAAATCGCTCACATGCAAATATATTACAGGTGTAGAATCCTCGCGAATACAAATCTCATCTCAACATTTAGAATCAAATAAATGAATACAAAATCTTCCTTGTACTCGTCGCCTAATTTTTGCCAATTTCCTCCCTCCCCCTTACCATCTTCCGCACCCCCATCTCAGTGCGTTTGTTGGGCGCACGGGCGCGGTGCATTCTGCCGGAATGCCTTAGGGCGTGGGCGTGGGTGTGGGCGTGGCCGCGGCCCCTCCCCCGTCGCGGGGCGGAGCGGGCGAGGGCGCGCGACCGCATATTCCGAGGGCGATCTCGCGCCCCCGCTTTCGTGTGTGGCGCCGAGCGCGGCCGCGCGTCAATGATTCCCGGCATACCCCACCGGCGCGCCGCTCGCCCCTCGAATAAAGGGCGCGCATCGCGTGGATGTCGGCAGGCGGTCGGAGATGAAAGGCTCGGAGCAGATATTGCAGCTGATGGAGGTAATATGTATTATCTAGGCTATTCGGGATGAGCCACGTCTCTGTAGGGGTGGCTGACGTTTCGGCCAACATGTTGTGGCCTTTCTCAGAGCGTACTGCTACTGCTTTCCGTAGAGGGATTAGTATTATCTAGGCTATCCGGGGGGATGAACGGGGTCTCTGTAGGTTCCTCAGAGCGTAATGCTGATAGGTAAAGCTACTGCTGGTACTGAAGCAGCAGAACGTTCTGAGGAAGGCCACAATATGTTGTTCAAAACGTCAGCCCCCACTACAGAGGCGCGATTCATCTCGGATAGCCTAGATAATGCTAATCCCTCTACGGGTAGCAGTTGCAATACGCTCTGAGAAAGGCCACATGTTGGCCCAAACGTCAGCCACCACGACAGAGACGCGCTCGTCCCGGATAGCCAAGATAATACAAATCCCTCTACGAGAAGCAGCAGCAGAACGGTCTGAGGAAGACCACAACATGTTGGCCGTAACGTCGGCCACCCCTACAGAGACGCCGTTCATCCCGGATAATACGATCATGCGGATAAATCGTACAGATCTCTCTACAGGAAGCAGCAGCAGTACGCTCTGAGAAAGTCCACATGTTGGCCGAAACGTCAGACACCACAGTGTCAGACAGTGACGCGGCTCGTCCCAGTAGCCTAGATAATGCTAATTCCGACCGCCGAAACCTACGCAATCATAATGAGGTAATATGTGTGCGGAGGGAGTTGGAAATTTGGATTGTGTTGTTTTCGGGAAAGAGATGCGGTCCACAATGTATCTTCAGCTCGCGTTTAATCTATTTTCTTTTTCATGTATAAATCACCCTACTAAAAGGGCGACGGAAATATTTTTGTGCTGCTGAAATGCCCAGACATCGCCGTTTTAAAGCGATGCCTACCCAGGGTATGACTAATCACACTGAGGTTTACCTTTCAAAAAAGCGGTTTTCTCCATGGTAAATCACGCGAAAATGTTTTTTCCCTTTCAAATTCAATTTTTTTATTTATTTTTTTCTAAATGTACAGATTCGCCAAATATAGCTTTAATATAGATTACACTGGACTAGAATCTCTGAATTCCTGAAATTCTTAATTTCATGCTTCTGAAACGGACACAAATTATTGTACCTCAAAATAACGACAAAATGCATGCTGGTTGTCAGAATTTTCAAAAAATTATTGAACATAGAAGTACTTTCGGTAAATTAAATTCCTCTTAAATATCATAAGGCAGGCAGAGGGCTATTTTTCTACAAACTGAGAACAAAAAAAGTTGAAAGAGTAGGCTTGAAGAAAGACAAGAACTGGTTTAAAATATGTATTTGGAATTTACACGTTCTAAATTTATTGACCTCTTTTTTTATTAGTATGTAATTCTCTTGAGTTTCGGTCAGTAAAAAAACATCATTTAAATTGCCAACGTTTCGGCTTTTATTAAGCCTTCATCAGGGCTACAACAAAGGGATTTTTCTTATTCACTGTGTACAATAAATTGATAACCCATCTAATACTAGCCCATAACACAATTTTGAATAATTATGTATAAATATTTTGTATAATTACGTATCATTTTTACTCCGAATTTCTCGCACCTATCCATTATTCTCACGACTCTTCCTTCCCACATGTTCCTTCCTGCCCTTCCTGACTTTCATTTGCACCCATTACATATACTCGTTATTTGTATTACATTTTGTGATTTTGGTAATTAAATTGTATTATAAATACTGCAAACATTGGAACATTTTTCGAAAAACATTACAATCCGAAACACTGTTTTTGCTGTAAGCCGTGCGCCACTTTTCGCTTTTGTTTACATTTAAAGTTTCGTAAAATATTCAGCGCTAGGTTTCTGTAGCTTTTGAACTAAAATGCAAGCAACAACTTAACACTGAGTAATTTACAAAACCGTAGACGTCTTCACGCGAAAAATGACCGCCATTTGTGACCCACTTACAATAATTCACATAAAACGGTTTTGAAGGTTTTGAACACAAAACATAAGGGAATCTACTTACAAAGTTTAAAGTTTTTTTGAGATGATGAGGCGACCAATTTATTTAATTCTGGATCTCTTAAAATGGAATGACACGAGTACTCAGTAGTAGTGTGATAGTCGTTAGTAGTCTGGTCATTCCATTTTAGCATCAAAGCTACAGTCGTCTACTAGCAGTGGCCATTATTAGTGGTCACCCGTGTATGTGGCATTGCTTTCGGGTTACATCCATCCTCTGCGTTTTCACGCTTTAGAGGTATTTCAGTGTGGATTGTTAAAGCTGTCAGTTGCAAACACCAGAATCGAACAAAGATAAGTACGCGCTGTGTGACGCCACACTCCACAGAAAATACACAAGTAGACAAGTTTAAATTTTCGTTTTACACTTCAATTTACTAATCTCAACAATGTATTTACAATATTAAACACACAATCCATTCAGATGTTTTGAATGAGTTTAAAGTAAAGGAAACGACGTTCCATTAATTTATATAAAAATAATGTTTTCTGGCATGTTCTGGAATACAATTTCTCAAATACATTTTCAGAAAAAGTTTTTAGACTACTATTCTTCCGTTATCGTATTAATATTTTCTATTATTCTATTTATTTTCATTTAAATTTTTATATTATGTCATTTTCTTACTTTCATGCTCTGGGCTCTCAGTAGAATTAATCTACTGACTAATTTCTTTTATTCGTTTCCTACATTTAATTTCATTATTTTTCTAACTATTATCTTAAAAACGTAACTTGTGAGTTAACTGAACTTTTAATGTTTTCTAGAAGTAAATGTTTTAATAAATCATTCAATTAGCCTGTAATTATTAAAATATGTTTTTCTACAAATTCAATAAAACATGGTATTTCCACAACACGTACCGCTGGCCTGGATTAGAAAATTCTGGAGGATTCAAGAAAAAATTCTTTGGTATTGATATTATCTTGCATATTAACACCCAGCCACAAATATGAAGTAGCTAGTACATACAGATATATTGTACAAGTATGCTTGTCTCATGATTAAGCCAGTTCATAATAATTACTGTAGTTGATATTCCTGATGAAATATCAATTACAGTAATTATTACACAATTGAATAAATTTTTCAGTTTGCTAAATAAGGAATGTGGGCAAAAAAAATTACGTTCAAGCAACAAATATACTATAAGACTGTACTAGCCATGAAATCCCTACAAGATACAGAGTTGCACTCGCCGCCTTTTTACCTTCTCTACTTGGCTTCTTTGATAGCGGCAACATTGTGAATCTAGTTCATATACCTGTGCCCCAACCGCAATTTCGTCACTATGGAAAACAATCTGGTGACGCACGTACTAACTATTAATGGAAAGAGCAAAGAACTAAAACTTCCTGAATCGAGAAGCAGTAGTTGTCACGTATGTACACATTGCAGAGGTGAAAGAGAGCTTCTAAAGGGCAGAATGCACCGAACAAAGTTTGCACCATGAAAATAAAAATGTGAAACAAGCGATTCCCCCTGAAACACCAATGCGAATTATACATTCCCATCCTCGCAGGGCACTGAAATAATTTATTTTCATCCTGATTTCATTAAAGACTGTTTAAATTTTATTTTGCCTTATTGATTCTTATTATTAACGTGCATTCCATGCATTCTTTTTAAGACATTTTAGAAATACAAGATAATAACGAATATGTTTATATTAACAAAAATTAACGAAGACCCCTCCCCAATTTATTGGCTGGATCTGCCCCTGTATGTACACACACACGCATATATATATACATATATATATATATATATATATATATATATATATATATATATATATATATATGCCTAGTATATATACATACATACATACATACACTCACACATACTGCCGGTCAAACGTTTTTGTACACCCGTTAAAGTTTTTCTGGGCGCGCTGTATTTGGCCTCGATAGTGCCACCCACTCCCAGGGCACTGCACTGCACAGAAGCACTGAGAAAGCCACAGTGTGCCAAGGAGTTGGGTCTGAAGGTACACCTGGGTTTCTGGTTCTTAGTGGTTCAGAATTGAAAATACCTGTAATAACAGGTTCTGTATAATAATTCATTGAATGTATTATCGTTGGTGAGAAACTCAAGTATTGGATGCCAAGAATTGTCAAGAAAGTTAAGTTCGGCAAGGGGTGGAGTTTTTAATGAAAAAAGTTTAATAAATTAATTTTTTAAGTTAAACCTAGTGAGAACCCGTCAAAATTTGACGGGGAGATCTGAGATCAATGTAAAATACTGTACCCAGGCTAATGTTCACAATATATTGCATTGTTTGGATCTTCAGGGTATAACGAAGATATTCTGTGATGAGGAGTTCCTAAAATTTTGAACACGTATGGCCCATGACCAGGTGGCAATGCAATATCGGCACAAAAGATATAGCACTATTATACTGAAGGATATTATTTCTAGTTTTTTTATGTGTCATCATCTCCTATAAACAACTGTTTGATTTCTTCTGGCATATTGCTCGAAGATATACTTATTTTCCCATTTAAGCAACACAGGGTAAATCGTTTGCAGAATTTCTCTCACATTGAAAGTACAAAGCAGAACAAAACTGACATTTCATAGACAATGACCCAATAGAAAACGAAATGACCTCACTATCACGACACCTACGCTGACTTTCTCTTTCCCTGCGACCAGTTAATGTACGTTTGCGTCTTTTGGGGCGCGTGGACAACGATTCCGAATTCGACATAACCTGTAAACAACTTCACTAAAGTACAACCGAGCAAAACCCACGGTGCGAATGTTCTCTACAAAAAAAAACACAGAAGCAAATACATGCAAACTGTCAACACCACAATGCAATTATTACACTGAAACAAAACCTTGACGAATTGTAAACAAATCTCAACAATCAAAACAAAACATCAAGCAGCGTGAACTCATATCTATGCACTCATGTATATCGATTTTGAAACTGCTACCCCTTGAAAGAAAACAATTGACTATTGATAAGCGTACTATTAAAGAATGATTTAATTAATTAATGTACACCGTAAATGTTGGTGAATCAATACAAACAATATCTGATAACACATCTAGGGATCATATTCTTTCATTTAAAAGAAAAAATACAACAATCGGTTCAGTAGAAGCTCTAAACGAAGCCATGGCAGAATACCTTATTTTTTTAAATATATAGATTGATTTTTTACGTTACTCAATCGGGCTTTTTTAAAGTATGCGTTTTGTAAAGCAATGACATCAGGAGTATCCTTTTTAAGTCGTTCAAAAATATTGTCATCAAGGCGATAAAGGAAGAGCTGTCAGATGCATTATTAGAAATAACTACAAACCACATAAGAAAATCTATAATAGTATAGTGCACATATTAAATGCTATCAGTCAGATAAATACCAAAATCACCAAAATCTATGATAACTATTACGAATGTCTAACCGTAAGTATATGTTTCAACAAAAGAAAGATTCGTAAACGTAATGCACGATATGAAATCGAAAATCTTCGTATTGAGGAATCACGTAGAAAACAACTTCAAAGCCGGGGCTTAATCTTCAAGACGAAGCGGGAGCATCCCCTACTCAATCTATGGACATCGGTCAACTGGGATGCATCCCCGTTTGTATCCCGCAGCCAACATCCCCTAAGCCTTTTATATAACTTCCCGAAAAAGCAGTTCGCGGTTCCATCCCGTTCGGTTTCCTTCGTGAGCACAAGGAAAATCTCGCCTAGCTATCGATTCTTATGAGAGCGCCCTTCGCTTGCATATTTGAAGAATATAAAAGCAAAAGAGCAAATACTTCTGTTAACTTTCCTTCTAAATGCTAGTTAATTTTATTGAACTTTAGTGTTGTAATGGTCAGTTAGAGTAAGAAAAGGTAGTCAGCTTGGTATTGAACTGACTTCTAAGATAGCCAAAAGTGAATAGGAATAAACTAGGCAAGGGATGTAAAGGAAACCTAGCCGCGGGATGTAATCGGGCGATTCCCAGTGAACTGAAGGCAAGTGATTGTCGTCCCATGCATGTGGCATCAACTGCCACAGACTCTGAACGCAGGACGACAGTATGTAGAAATTTTGGGGGATACGTTTAAGTTGGTAATGGAGAAAAGAGCGCTGCGGCCAATCAAAATTTTATCGCATGCGCAGTGGAAGCTTCTTCTCTGCACGCTTCAGCTGTAGCGTTAACGAGGTGTGACGATGCTCCCACAGCGCGAGGAGAAAGTGACTTAGTTTTTGAAAACTCGATCACAAAGCTATGAAGAGTGAATAAGAAGAACTATTCTGTCTAGTAATTACCTCATTTTGTTTTAGTTCTACCGGGTGAAACGAGCCATATGAAAGAAAATATGGAGGTGAATAGAAAAAAAAAACTGTAACATAAGAATTATACAACGAATCTCAAAGAAATCTACCATAAACCGTTTCATTTTGTCCATCACGAATTGAGAATGAATGCACCATAATTCAGCAGCGATAGAGAGGGCTGAGGCGAGTATGAAAAAGTGAGTGAGTTCCAGTGAGTGAAAGAGTTATTCTGCGGGCGCGTCAGCTACTTACGCCATTACTCAAGGAAGTCATTCTGTAGTCCCGAAAAGTGGCAGTGTTGACTCCTCGCTAGAACTTGAGATCTGGTGCGTACTTTGTCGCCTGGTTGCTCGTTTCCCCATCGGATGTCTCCTCCAGCAGGGCACCGCCCCAGTCAGGAGAAATTGTAAACTCCCGACTAGATCTTCCGGCAAGTGTGGTAGTGTAGTGCGTGTAAGTGTACGTGTGTAAGTAAGGGTAGAGGATAGGACAAGGCAGAGGAAAGAAATATTCTGCGCGGTCCTTAGCCCTCTTTCTTTAGCTCGTTTGTTAGGGAACTGCTCCGACATTCGCCTGGAACTGATCGTAAAAACTACCGATCAGAGCAGCCGTCCACAAGAATTCTCCTCTAGACAGTGGTTGAATTCGTTCCAGCTTTAAAGCTAGCGTCAAAATTCCATCACCGTCGTGACTCGAACCGCAGTCAAGGCTTGTGAAGAGGCAACAGTGCGTCCGCTGAGCCACCGCTGCCGGTGAAGAGGGGACGGGTTGCGTCTCGCCGCGTTCGCAGTGCCCCGCGCAGGGCCGAGCAGGGCGCACGCGCGCCGGGGGCCGCCGCTCGTGTCCCGGGCGGCCCGGGCGACGACCGGGCGAGTGCTCGCGCAGCGCCCCGAGGCAGCCCCGCGCCGCCCGCCCCACAGTGGGCCACTCCGCACCCGCAGCCCTCCCTGCGCCCCTGCTACACACTCAGGGGGGCGTGTCCCGATTGTTTGTTTGATTGATTGATTTTTTCGTGTTTCCGGACGCTTCAACTTCTTTAGTCATTAGTTCCGTAAGTGTAGTGCATGTTTTTTCTCGGGAGATGGCGGTGATCTTCCCCCCTGGATGGCGAGATCTTCAACTTCTTTAGTCATTAGTTCCGTAAGTGTAGTGCATGTTTTTTCTCGGGAGATGGCGGTGATCTTCCCCCCTGGATGGCGAGATCTTCAACTGCTTTAGTCATTAGTTCCGTAAGTGTAGTGCATGGGTTTTCTCGGGAGATGGCGGTGATCTTCCCCCCTGGATGGCGAGATCAGGCACCGACCTACAGTCGGCTAGTGGGGTTTCTCCCTAACCAGGACTCTCCCACCAGCGAGGCACAACCCCAGTCGGGACAAGCTCTAAGCTCCCGACCGGTCTCCCGGAATATGTGGTTGTGTAGTGCATGTTAGTGTAAGTGTGTGAGTAAGGGGAGGGAATAGGACAAGGAAGAGGAAGGAAAGATCGCGCGCGGTCCGTGGCCTGTTTGTTAGGGTACTGCTCCGACATTCGCCTGGTGTTGATCGAAGAAACCACGGAAAACTATCGATCAGAGCAGACGGCCGCTGGAATTCTCCTCCAGGCAGCGACTGAATTCGACCTAGCTGAAAAGCTAGTGTCGAAAATCCTGCCGCCGTCAGGACTCGAACCTAGGACCTCCTGGTCAGAGGCGCTGCAGTGACATCAGTTGATACACTGAGCTACCGCTCCCGGTATCCCGATTGCGTTCCGGAGCAACATTTCCTTGATCTTTAACCGGCCACCAGGCATAGTATTCCCTCTCATAATGCCCTCCATCACAGAACATGAACCATCATTGTATAAATGTATTTGGCATTTTGGGTCGGTAGTCCGACTTCGCCGGCCAGCCACCGATGTCACCCTTGCATGGGTCTAGTTAAATTCCCATGCTTGTGGGTAAGATCGGCATGAGGCGAACACGACGTATTCTCTTCACCGTAACTAGCAAGATCCGCCTGCTTGAGCTTTTCTTCGTCACACAGCTACAGAAACTGGGACGATTTTAAAAGGAAGCTACAACTATATTTTTGTCTCGACCGGGAATCGAACCCGGGGACCACAACACGGGAAGCTATTACGCTACCCATGAGCCATCCCAGAATAGGCATGTACCATCATTCAACTGTTTTTATATTTCCCCTCCCCATGGCATCCCATGCGCTTTTCCTCTTGAGGATATTTGGGTTTTTCTAACATGGCATCTGAGAGTAGTATATCCAAGATGGAATATTGCTCGATATTTTACGTCTTTCTCGGACCTACCGCATGATTTTGAATTATCGCGACCGTATCAAGCAGTGCTGCAGATCAAGCGACTCTAGCCGCACGACCGAGAAAGATGCAAAAGGCCGTTCCATATTCCATCTTGGAGATACTACCCTCAGATGCCTCGTTAGAAGAACCCAAGTATTCAAGGAAGAGCTCACATAGGTATCAGTGCTTCGAAACGTAAAGTTTTTCTTTCAATTTGGAGAACCTTTCAGATGAAAAGAATAATAGTTATTTATGCACCAAGGGCGTTATAAGGGTTCTAACGATCGAGCGTTGACAGAATGCCCGAAGGCCATTGGCCCGAGGGCTTCTTGTCGCTCGAGATCATTAGAACCAGTAGCCCATGGTACATACAAAATTTTATTTTTTATCTAGTTTTATCGATTCAGATTTACTGATTTATTAATTAACTAGATGTTAACTTGACTCGGTTTGCCTTTTCATATTTCCCTCTCATAATTCCCTTTCATAATTCTCTCTCATAATATCCTCCAAAAGAGGACTTGTAGCGTCATTCATCTGTTTTAATATTTCCCTCGTATCCACGATCCTTTTGATCTAGGTAAGTTACGCACTGTATATCGAGCACCGTATTGAAGGCTACAACAAGCTATAACGTATCAGTAAAATATGAAAGTTTTTTCAAATTCTGGAATTAAATTGTATGGAATATTCTTAATTTATTGAAACTGGTTTCTAAGAATAATATGGACTACTTCAAGAAGGGACAGGAAGGCCATGGTCTTCCCCTCATTAGGCAGCTATTAAAATAATGTATTGATTGATTGATTTTTTCGAGTTTCCGGGCGCGTCAACTGCTCTGGTCATTAGTCC
Source organism: Teleogryllus occipitalis (assembly GCA_011170035.1). NCBI lineage: Eukaryota > Metazoa > Arthropoda > Insecta > Orthoptera > Gryllidae > Teleogryllus > Teleogryllus occipitalis. Next base: position 38,980 of record BLKR01002961.1, read on the forward strand.
CGTTAGTGTAGTGCATGTTTTTTCTCGGGAGATGGCGGTGATCTTCCCCCGTTGGATGGCGAGATCCGGCGCCGACCTACCGTCGGCTAGTGGGGTTTCCCCCTAACCAGGACTCTCCCACCAGCGGGGCACCGCCCCTGCCGGGACAAGCTCTAAGCTCCCGACCGGTCTCCCGGGATATGCGGTAGTGTAGTGCATGTTGGTATAAGTGTGTGTGTAAGGGGAAAGGATTGGACAAGGAATGGAAAGGACAGATCGCGCGCAGTCCGTGGCCCGTTTGGTAGGGTACTGCTCCGTAAAATAATGTAGCTAGACAACATACATAGTTGCGAAGGTTCTGCTACACTCTGCTGTATCCGAGGTTTTCTTTCGACTGGAAGGAGAACATATATCAGCGTTACTTATAAATGAAAACTTCAGGAAATTGTTTCGGCTTTCCGTCCGAAAACATGGCTGGGATGCAATGGGGCTCTATCTAATCAGGTAGCTAAAACTGAAATGGAATTAACTGGGAAGCGGATGTGAAGGAATCCCGACCGGAGTCCGACGATTCCCTTCTCAAGGTGCATTCCAACTAGAGCACAGTGCTAAAAAAAACAAGACTTAGATTAAAGTGGTCTTTTCTAATATCTGAGAAGTGTTTTTTAAGCGTCAAAAATATTAACTATCCATCAACAACATGCATAAGTTTAATATGCAGAATAAATAAAGTAAAACAACAAACCTTTCGACAAATAAGCAAGAATGAGAAAACTTGAAAATGAAATATCCTATTTTTGACAAACTTCGTCAAGTGTTCTCAATTTAACCATTCTTAAGATGCCTCTCGCCTGCAGAGCGATGCTGAACGAAATATCTCGACAATCCGCGGAGAAATTACTAATTATAATTTCCGAAAAGTGTTTTTTACCGTCAAAAATATTAACTATCCACCAGTAGCATGTATACACAGAACATCCATAAATTTAAACAATATTAACCCTCTCTGTAATGAAATAATCATAAAATAGCTTGATAATAATATGTCAGTTTTCATTAACATTTTTCAACGTTCTTAATTATATTAATAGGTAGTCATTTCCAGGTATACAATGTCCAAATGTCATATCATTCTATGCAAAAGCAATTTCGCCTTTGCGTAGGATGAAATGCATTGTAAATTATTATTTCTCAATATCCTTTCGTGAACAAATATAATTTGGATTTATTTAAAAATTACTTCATTGAGGCACACCATTATTAGTTCCATCTCGTAAAGCACTCCCATCTTCTAAATCCTTAACTTCAACATTTATCTTCGCGTTACATTCCCATTTCGAAGCTACAGGTTTTGCTCGTCGTTTTCTTCAGTGTGGTTTTCTTTGTTGTTCGTTTTGTGGAGCGCGAGTTTCGGCCCATTTCGCCGCCGAACGAGTCTCGCCCTGAGGCAGCGCCCGCGCCGCCTAGCGGACGCCGAGCGAACCACGTCGCGCGCTGACGTCAGCACGCGCCGATCAATAGGCGACTGGTGGCGTCGCCCGGCCGCCGCTGCAGCTGCAGCTGGGCTCCTCTGCAGAGGCTGCGGCACGCCGGGGTTCGCAGCGCGCATGCGCCTCGACGGAGCGCAGTCGCGACTGGGACACGCTCTGGCGTCGGGTGGAGGAATCTCGAGTAGAATTCCGGATGCGTTTCATTTCGCAGGCGACTCTTAACTTTCTTACTCTGATTGGAAATCTGACCTGAGCCATGAGCTAGGCTTGTTATTTATCCCTTATAAGATTATTAAGTTCTGCCTGAGCAGAGCAATTTTTTTCAAATGTTCAAGTGTCAACGGAACGACAAACGTCTTCTTAAGTTGATATAAAAGTGTGATTGTAAATTGTAATACTATGTGTTGGTATTATGTTCTTTTTATAAATGTAACATGTAATAGTGTTACACTTACCCAAGTGTTTCTTATTCAATGTTTATTAACATAACTTACTAATATTTTATCTAATTTCATGTTATGCATTATATGTATTTATTATTACTTAGACATCCCTGAAGTATATTTTAATCAATTTTCATATTTTGGATTACTCAGGTTCCGCATGTTTTAGAGGCCTGATCATTATTGAAAAAATGTTATATAATGAATATTATTATGAATATTTTATATTGTAAAATTTATCAGAACATAAAACCTTATCCAAAAGAGATGTGTATGCATATGTGCTGTAGGTCCGGGAGAATTACACCACAAATCCAAATGTCTCCTAGCACTCCCTAGCATACCGCAATTTTGATTTTTCTCTATTGCTAACAAATAGAAACTCACCCTAAGCTCTACTACCACTACAAGCAAAAGGAAAGCTCAACAAAACGTGCGCATATTGAAGCTACATTTACGTCCAGAAGCAAATCAAGGGGCCATCTCAGCATTTGCTCAACGGATCAGGGAAACGACAAAAACCCGATCGAAATGGGGGGTCATTGACCCGGAAGCTGAAGTACAAGAATTTATGGTGGGGATGGCCCTCTCTGATTCTACCCGCCTCATACACTTAACATCTGTAGCTTATCGGATGCGTTGGCGTATGATGTTGCGAGTCCGCGACTGAACGCTTTGTAGACCAGAAGTCCCAATGTTGGAGAATTTTCGACACCGGCCGAGTAGCCGGGTTGACCGATACCTCTTGATGAATGGCGTAGTTAGTTAGCACTGACTGCACTCATTGTTTCTTAATATTCTGCCTCCATTAGAGTCACTAGGCGTTGTTACTGACACACACTAACTTATCCATGGAAAATAAGAGTCTCAGAGGTCAAGACAAGTCATAAAATATTGGCAGAACATACATCGTTTCAATTATAAGAGCAGCAACTGGGCCATCGGAAAAGTTGCAGGAGTATCGTGTGAAACAGAAGTATGGTAAGTATGATAAGTAAACAGGCTTAAAAGACAGTGAGATGCTGTCCAGAAGAAACGATAGCGAAAATGATACGGTGAAAGAACTGAACGATTTTTTTGTCGCATCCACAGAGGTGTACAGGCTTACCGATATGATAGGATTAAAGATCACCGCAGAGGGACAGCTGGTCGTTTGTTGAATGTGCGTTGATAGCGAAGGATAGGAGTTCCAGGTTGCAGTAGTAAGTCGGGTGACAGAGGAAATTATGGAGATAAGGGATAGCCTGATGACGAGATAGATGAGATCCCAGGGTTCGTAAGACAGTTGTGAAGTTGCGGTCGAAGTTTAGTCCAGGTGTGCGTGCGGAAGGCAGAACGGTAGGAGAAGAAGGAGCAGCGCGAGGACTGTTGCTAGAAGTGGTTGGAATGTGCATTGGAAGGAGTAAGATGATTATATTTCCCAATGAAATAGACGGAGAACGAGCATCAGGTGGCGAGATGCAACGTCGTTGTAATGAGAAAGATAAATTAGGCATCTCTAATGTGATAAGCCAAGAACCCCGGGTTTAAGTTGAATGGGAAAATTGCCATCAAGCATTGGTAATAATGGGATTGTATGCAAGCTCGGGAATCAAAGAATACACATTGTAAGAGCAATCAATACACAAAGTGTAGTATTCCAAGCTTGATGTCATAGCGCTGTTCATTTGGGGAGACACGGCCCCGGAGACATTACATGCGAAAGGTGTGGAGGGCATTGAAAGCCTTGATTTTGTACGAGTATTGTAATAGGCACTTTCTAAAAAGGTACTGAAGTGAACACATTGAAAGCAATCGGTGCAGTGAGAATATTTCTTCAGCATAAATTGGGGTTTTAGTTAAATGCTAGTGAGGTGGGTAAATTGTGATTAATTTTGATAGCTTGGCATTGTACAGAGTAAGAAGTGGAAGTAATTATTCGCATTGAACTATAATGGTTATTTCTGTTATTGTAATTTACGATTTGAATTCAAATAGACTCCGTGTTTCAAAGGGATGTATATTAGAATACCTCAGTAGATAGGAGGAATTTTCAATATGTTAGTTGAAGATAGTCGCGCGTCGGTGTTTCATCCGAAGCGCAGCTAGGGCAAGTCACGACTGCGTATTAATTTAATGGAAATTATTAAATCCTATAAAGAACCAAATAGTTGATGATATTCCGGGAACATTTTTAATTTATTCTTATAGGTAAGAACGCGATAATAGGAATATCGAGGACATTCCACGGACAACATCCAATCCACATTCATCTGAGAAGTCATCGCAGTAAGCATACGAACGTTATTCAAAGCCATGCGGGACCATAATGTTTGTACAGAGAAAAAAAGTTAATAATTTCATTAATGTTAAGTTTCTATTTTTTGAGAAAAGAAAAGTCTCATAATTTATAGTAGTTGCCATCAATTCAATAATGGGTTTTAATCAATAGACATTCCACAAATCGTGATTCGTATAGAATTACACGTCCACATGCAACAGGTAAGGAGTAAAATGACGTATATCGAAACACATGATTAAAATTAAAAGTAAAATTAACAAAATAATATTTAACGTTAAAAGAATTTATGAGCATAGCAGGGCAACGGAAGAAATAATAATATTGATAATAGCAAAGGAAGTAGTCCCTTTCACAATACTGTATGTTTGTTCGTAAATAATATCAAGATTTATAAATAATATTAGGAATAACGTAAAAGTAGGAAAGGTATTTCACAAATGGCTAGCACAACGCGAAGCCTGAGTCAGGGTATTCCGTAGTAAGGAGAAAGAGAAAACACCGTGCAGCAACTGCAACGACGAACGTGGAGAGAGACGGAGCGGCGCTACGTCGCTCGGGGAGCTGGCGGGGAGTGGTGGGGATGAGGGTGGGGGAAGATGAAGCAGCAAGATGTGAACGGGCAGCAGATAGTAGGGTGCCGCTGATGCCTTAGTGCGTACTGGAAATAAATTAAATGCCTTATAAGCAGCGAGGAAACAAACCAGGCTGGCAATTCAACGACCGCAGATGAAGGTGATGGTCGACACGTGACGATTCGGGCTGCAGAACAACGGGTGGCGCCATATGACATGTCGCGAACTAAAGCAAGGCACCGCGGGGAAGCATGGAATTAAAAACGAAGAAGGTGCGAGATAACAAACAGCTAAACCCCATGGATAAATGAGCTCAAGATGTAATGAGCATAATTATTTAAATAGAAATTGAACTTTAGTAAATGTAGTTAACCGAAGGAAAAAGAACAAAGTTGGCCGAATCTATATTTTCAAGAAAACACGTTAGAAATTTTGTGTTGGCTAGGTCAAGGATATTTTACGTTAACTGTAGAGGCTGAAGGTCGGAATGTTGAAAATATGGGAAAGCAAATCAAATTAGTCGTATGAAATTTGCGATTTTTGTTCGCTAAGCAAAATTAACCCACTACCTACTTTTTAAATCACCATACAGCACATGCTACGTACGTAAGTTCCATTCTTCCGTTTCAGCGACTTGCGATGCAGAATAGCGGCGGACGGGGAATGGCGGCGTGGGAAAGCTCGGGGCGCAGTGGAGCTGTGCGTGGCGGGGGTGGAAAGACGAGGAGCGACGTGCAACGAGCAATATTCTTGGGTTTTCGTAAAATGACGGATGACATTAGGTCATTTGTACACCTCCCGCTTAATAAAATGAATCATTTTAATTAATTCACGAACGTCCTTCTCAACGGGGATCATGGTCTCAAACATGTGTTTATCACTGTTATAAAGATTCATTTTCTAAGGCAGGAGGTGTACAAATGACCTAATGTCATCCGCCACGTTAAGAAAACCCAAGTATAGTATGACACAAGGCCTCCTGGCGCGAGGAAATGCATGACGACGCAGAAAGACGCGGGATGCAGACACGGGAGGGCGCGCGAGATACGATGTACCGGTGACCCGTAACAGTCACCCGTATGAGTCACCCGTAAGAGACGTCCTGGAAGTTAGCAGGAACATTTCACCCAATCATAAACCTGTATAGCTCATAATTTGCCGCTTTTTTGCCGTTCTTAAGATGTCAAAACAAAAAATTTGCCGCGGGTCATTTTCTCAAAAAAATCCATGCTCCTGCTAACTTCCATTGGAAGTTAGCAGGACCACACATCTAAATCCGCTAATAATGTAAGCATACACACCAAACAGTACTCCAAATTTCCACTTTTTATTTATAAACGATTAGTGAAGAAATCATACTCATATCTCCATTTTTTCAAAGGGTATTTACAAAAAACCAAAACTAACACCTACGTTCCTATGACGAGCGCCCTCAAGAAGGACAAGACACGTTTCGTCCAAGACCAATAGCCTTAACGATTCATACTCTACGCCAAAATTTGCATATAACCGTTGCAAACTGTAATCTGTAATAAAAAAAATTGCCGCTGACCGGTTAGTTTACAATACCCAGGTTCGAACCCAAGAATTTAGACTCTTGGAAGCTCCCTCGGCGAAGAAAAGACACGATACCTCCCAAACTAATAGCCGTAACAATTAATACTCTATGCCAAAATTAGCTCCTAAACGTTGCTAATTGTAATCTGCAATAAAAAAAATTGCCGCGGACCGGTTAGATTAAAATACTCAGGTTCGAACCCCAGCATTTAAACTCTTGGAAGCTCTCTCCGCGAGGAAAAGGCACGATACTTCCTGAACTGTTAGCCTTAACAATTCATACTCTATGCCAAAATTTGCTCCTAATCGTTGCTAATTGTAATTTGCAATAAAAAAAATTTTCCGCGGACCGGTTAGATTAAAATACCCAGGTTCGAACCCCAGAATTTGAACTCTTGGAAGCCCCCTCCGCGAGGAAAAGGTACGATACCTCCTGAACTAATAACCGTAACAATTCATACACCATGCCAAAATTTGCTCTTACACGTTGCTAATTGTAATATGCAATAAGGAAATTTGCAGCGGACCGGTTAGTTGAAAATAGGCAGGTTCGAACCCCCGAAATTAAAGTCCTCGAAGCTCCCTGCGCTTGGCAAGTTAACGTTTCCTCCTGAACCAATAGCCGCAACAATTCATACTCTATGCCAAAATTTGCCCTTAACCGTAGCCAACTGTAATCTGTAATAAAAGAATTTGCCGCGGACCGATAGCATAAAATACTTGGGTTCGACCCCAGAAATTGAAGTCTTGGAAGCTCCCTGCGCAATGAAAAGAAACGTTACCTCATGAACCAATAGCCGTAGCAATTCATACTCTATGCCTACATTTGCCCTTACCCGTTGGAAATTGTAATCTGTAAAAAAAAAATGCCGTAGACTGGTTAGTTTAAAATAGCGAGTTTCGAAACCCAGAAATGTATGTCTTGGAAGCTCCCTGCGAAGGAAAAGTCGTTTCCTTCTTAACCAACAGCCGCAACAATTTATACTTTCTGCCAAAATTTGACATCAATCGTTGCAAAATGTAACCTGTAATAAAAAAATTTGCCACTGACCGATTAGTTTAAAATACTTAGGTTCGAACCCCAAACTCTTGGAATCTCCCTTCGCAAGGAAAAGGTACGTTCCTCCTGAACCAATAGCCGTAACAATTTATACTCGATGGGAGAGGGAGAGAGAGAGAGGGAGAGGGAGAGAGAGAAAGAGAAAGAGAAAGAGAGAGAGGTAATGAGAGATAGAGATTGAGAGGGTGAGAGGGAGTGTTGATTTCTGGTCGAACGCGGCAGAGAGGACATCCATTTCCTGGGGAACGAAGTAGAAAAACAAAAAAAAAAGGAGGGAGGGCCAACACTTGGCAATTTCGAGTTTTAGTTCGACAAACATTAGTAAACTCAAAATTAAATAATTGTCTCTTTCATTGTATAATTTTAAAGATTTTAACAAAATTATTAGTAAGAACTAGAAAATTCTATAATTTTCTATAATTTTACTATATTGATTTTCTCCTAGTGCCAGTGCTACCAGTGTTAATCTATTAAGTGTGATTTATAATTATTATTTTGTTATAAACATGTAATTATTTTCATTGAATTTTTAATTACTTCGGGGCGAGTTCTACATTTTTAGAAATCAAGCGTGTTACATATACAAGTATACATTGTGTGTGTGTGTGTGTGTGTGTGTGTGTGTGTGTGTGTGTGTGTACAGTACCTTGCCATATTATTAGACCCAAGCTGAAAAATAACAATTTTCACATTTTTCTTGTAATTATTAATTATTGTATGCAGTGAATGCTGCGGTAGTTGCTTAGAATCTTATATATAGTATTTTAGCGTTTGTGACAATGATTATATATTTAGTCGGTTGGGAACACTGTTCAATGAGAAAATGCTATATAACCTAAAAGACAGCGTGTCAATTGCATCGTGAAATTCGATAGTTTGTTGTGACTAAACTAGTTCAAATTAATTGAAATCGCGCCAGGTAAGTTCTTTGTTAACATTTGTTCACTGTTCAATGTATATATTAAGAGATTGTAGAGATTTGTAATTAAGATACAATTTTCAGAATGGGAAGAAAGTGATTTGTCGCCAATGAAAGTTGGTCGAATTGCCGGCTTGTTGAAAGCTAAAAACATGACTCAATACAAAATAGCTGAACTTGTAGGAGTTTCACGTAGTTCAGTAAAAAATATAAAAAGAAAAATCGATCTTGGTGATGATTTAAAAGCTAAACGCAAAGGTGCGAATGGTCGTCATAGAATAACATCCAGGAGAAGTGACAGAAAAATCCGAGATATTTGTGTTAAAAATCGAAAAATGCCTTTAAAATTCCTAACAAAAGTTTCTGAAGCAGGCATTTTAATATCCCAAAGAACATTGCAGCGAAGATAAGCTGAAGAAGGCCTAATCGGTCGAAGACCAGCACGCAAACCAAAATTTACACCAAGCATGATCAAGAAACGTTATCAATGGGCACACAAATACAAGAATTTCACGATTGATGAGTGGAACAAAGTAATTTCCTTTTTCCTTTCAAAGTAAATTCCTTTTTATTATTATATTTAAATGTTGATTTGTATTTGGTGTAAATATTTTTCATATTTTACAGGTGAATTTTTCAGTTGAATCACTTTTCCAAGTATTGGTCGAAAAATCTAAGTTTGTCAGGCGAAGGTCTCATGAGAAATACAAACCAGAGTGCATTGTACCAACCATCAAACATCCTCCTTCAGTCATGGCATGATCTGTAATCAATATTAAGGGTCCAGGACCCTTGCACTTTGTAGAAGGTACAATGAATGCTGAAAAATACGAGAACGTGCTAAAAACACAGCTACTACCTCAAATGAAAAAGTGGTTCAAAAAAACAGAAAAATCTATTTTCATGCACGATGGTGCACCGTGCCACAGAGCTAAAAGGATAAGCACATTTTTAGCTAAAAAGAAAATTACTGTTCTCGACTGGCCAGGAAATTCTCCTGATATGAACCCCATAGAGAACGTTTAGGAGTTTATGAATTCTGAAGTTAGCAAACAAGCACCTACCACCAAGGAAGAGCTCATTCGGGTACTCAATCAGACCTGGCAACATAGCCCAAAGATACAAATGAAAATTGAAACGTGTATAAACAGCATGCCTCGACGTATTCAAGCTGTGTTAGCAGCTAAAGGTGGCCATACAAAGTCTTAATTCAAACAAAAAAAATATTTTCAGTGTATTGATTACTTATTTTCATGTAAATAAATATTTTTTCCAATAAAACGTGCTATTTTTATTTAGTGATAGATTATTTAACCAAAAGAAGTGCCTTGAAAAACAATATCGTACTGAAAATGATGAAAACATTATTTTTAAGTTTGGGTCTAATAAAATGGCAAGGTTCTGTATATATATATATATATATATATATATATATATATATTGTTTATAAAACACACTTTTCCTTAAAATGTATTACTATTATTTTTCTTTTCATCATCTTCAATATGTACCACTCCTCATATATACCAAATAATTAGCACAAATTATTATTTTCCGCAATAAGTTATCAGTTGGAGTTACGAGTTGCAAGTTATGTACAAAAGAAGCGAATTTAGAAATGCAACAGGAGCGGTACCATTATTTCAAGTAATGCTACAAAATGAAATACAAGACTTTTTTCCAGAAGTCTGTAAACTTCTTTGATTCTTCTCACTTCAGAAGCCCAACACTCGATTTCAACGATGAAGCGGATAAAAACTCGTCTGAGAAATACTATGACAACATAACAATGCTATCAATAGAATAGCAACTTCGAGAAATCAGCAACTTTAATGAATTAGTGATAGAGAAATTTGTGCATCTGAAAAATTGGCGATTGGATTTTAATTTCAAGTAAACAAGGGAAGTTTATAATTTCCTCATTTTGGGGTAGATTGGTAAAATTATTAATAAATGTTTTGTTCCGATTGTTGCCTAATGAAACTATTGTAAAATGGAGGCAACGTACAGACGCGTCAAGGTCAAAATTAATATATAGCAATTAACGAAAAATTAAAGCATTATTGTGAAAATTGGTTATTCATGATATAAATAATAATTTTCTTCACAAGCTCTTGGGTCAGGTCACTGCGGTAGAACAGGAGACAGCGTGCTCCTTCACAGCAGAGGAGTCGATTAACATCCACTTATCAGTCGTTGCGTACATTGAAAGGAATACGATACGCCGGACGTGCCGCGTGGGTCGACCTGTCGCCGGCAACGGATATGACGCTGCTCTCAGCTCGATTTCGGAGCGGCAGCGCGCCTCGCTCTCACACGGCGCTTTGTCAGACGTGGGTGGCGTGTCCGAGAAATGTTTATAATGAGTTTCTTGGAATTACAGAATTTTCAGATTTTTTCGTATCATTCTGTATAGATTAGTAGTTTTATGTTTTTACACATATTATTATTCGTTAAAAATGCAAATATTTTAAAATATATTTGAAATGTAAGAAGAAATGTTCTTAAACAATTTATATAATTGTGTCTATTAATAATCTGTTGGACCGAATACCGAAATAATAGCGGTAAAAGTATTTATACCGGTATAGAAGTACCTTTACCTCTATTATACCTTTATTCAACTTACCTTTAAAAATACCGGTATAAGACGTCAAATACCGGTATTTTTAGAGGTATTTTACCTTCATCCGACGTCTATACCGGAAAAATACCTTTATTTAAAGGTAATATACCGATATTCTCTCATCAAAATTCCGGTAGTTTCATACGAAAATACCGGTATTTCAGTAGAATCGTACAGGGGGAAATTCATTGTGATTTTCTCCGTTGAGATGTCTCAGAGGAAAGAACTATTTACACGGCAGAGTTTCTTATCGGGAGGTCCTAGGGTTCGAGTCCCGAGGGTGGCGGATTTTCGACACTAGGCATATTCTAGCTAGGTCGAGTAGCTGCCCCGGCGGGCCCGTTACACGAAGAGAAACTCCCTTCCCCAAATATTGTGCTGGCCAGCTAAAAAGCCGAACTAACGGGACAACTTTTGAAAAATGTCACTGTCGGATGAGAACATACATTTATACTCGATTTAGGGTAGTTTCGTTTCGTTTTATGTTGGCAAAAGTTGCTGCCAACCGTCACACAAATACCCTGTATATATTACTATCAAGCGGTAGGGACATTTTGTAAAATTTAAGTTTGCAACGAAACAATTACTACTTCCGTAGATTTCGCCAACATTCAAAGCCATACAAGTGAAGTTGTGTTAGTTTACGAGTGTTGCTAAAGATTTGCATTTTGCGTTTTGGTGCTCTTCGTTCTTTGCGTTTTATCGTTCAATTTATTTATTTAGTAGTACTAGGCATTTTTGAGTTTTATTTATTATTTTCCAACTGTTTTCTTTAGTAATAAAAATAAAGTTAATTGAAATAGTTATTGTAGTTCATTATTTGTTGTTGTTAAGTGTCCCTTTAGTATTTCTTGTTTTAGATTAATTATATTTATTATTATTATTTTTTCTGAATTAATTTTAATTATAACTGGAAAATAATGGATAGCCCAACAACATCCGAGTCTATACTTAATTTTGAACCTTTGAAGATAACATGTATTCAAAGTTCTCTTCAAAAGGGAATTATCAATTTATTTTGTGGACTGTGGAAGGAAGCAGTGGAAGAAAAGGTCCATGTTACCCACTCTTGTTTAATAACGCGAGTGGCAAAATTATTACAGGTAAGATTGATTTTTCTTTTCTTTTCTACATCTTATCTTTTAAAACTTACAAGTGTAATTTTTTTAATTAAAATTGGGATGAGTATAGTTGTTAATTATCTTTACCATTACTCATGTATTAATCGTAATAAATCAAATTTTCTTTTTTTCAAGATGTTGTGTGTTTACAGGTGGGTGTAAAGTCAGTTGATAGTATTATCAACAAATATAAAAAACAAGAAGCTCTGACCACACCCAAAAAGACCCGTAAAAGATCCCGTCCAATCACAGATATTGACAATTTCACTAAGGATACAATTGCCAATAAATTTTATTGTAGTTTGAATTCAGGTAATCAATTAGACTTTTTAATTAGTTTGTTAGTATACAGTTTTATTAATATAAACAATGATCATTTTGTGTTGTTTTATGTATTATTTAACAAGTACCAAGGATTATATTTTATGTAGGTTGTGGTATTTCTATAAGAAACCTGTACACAGAGATGGTGGGAGATGAAACGTTAAATTTTGAAGGCTCTCAGACCTCCCTAAAGCGAATAGTGAAGAACATGGGTTTTACTTAGGGAAAGGGAGACAGGTATGCCCATGTGAGAGAGAATGAAATTATAATTTTTAAAAGAGAGTGCTTCCTGAGGAATTACTATAGAAATACAAACTCCAACACACCAAAGGCAGTAATTAATTATTATTATTATTATTATTATTATTATTATTATTATTATTATTATTATTAGGGAGTGCATATCTATGATTTTGCATATTTTTGTCTATTGCTTCAGGGCATAGCTAAATGAAATTCCTTGACATGTGGTTAGAATGGGATGCTATGTAGATCAATATGTTAGTGCAATTTGGCAAATTTTTCCTGTTGGTGCATATTCATATAATAATAAGAGAATATTTTTATGCTCCTATATTTATTTTGTTTAAAGAGAGACTTATCTCTAAACCATTCCTTGTTGTCATAGAATCTATTTATTTGGGAGCAGTCATTGATTAGAAAAAGCTTGTCACACTTTGTGTTTTTTCTTTTCTATAGACAATAAAAATACTTGTGCAAATGTAGGATATTTCTTGATATATTTTTTATACCAAGCAGAAAAAATGAAACAAGACAAACAATGTCCTTAATGAAGGTGCATAATTACTTCAATTATTTCTCCTGAGAAGTGAGCTAGGTTATATTATGTTTGCACAAAAATACATCTTTTCATTCCAAGTATCACATGAAATGAAATATTGTTATTTTTAATTGCATATTTCAGAATTTTTAAGTCATAGATGCATATTTCAAGATTTTTAGGACATAAAAAGCATCTCTCTAATTATTATAATTCTTAGTTTTCACAGATGTACTTGTCTTGTATATCTAAATGTATTTGTAAATAGTCTTGTCAACATTGTTTCAGTTTTTTGTAGCTTGTTTGTAACCTTATTTGATTAGTAGCATTTGTGACATTACTTGTAATACTGGTTTTGGGCATGTAGCACTGCATCTCTCTCTAAATTCCACATGCATTTTGAATTTCCTTGGCACAATACTCTAATTTTAATGTTGAAAATAATCGTTGTCTTACCTTGAATTTTTTTCACAGCAAGAAAGTGTATTTAACTGGCAATAAATAAACAATATATTAATCTTGTACTGCTTGGCTGCCTATTGGGAATTATTTGGCATGAATTTGTAATGGAAACTGAAGTATAATATACTTTTGATTTGAATTATTTAACAAGCAATGAGAGGGTTTACTGTGTAATAAGTGCATGTTCAGGGAGAAGCTTATAGTAATGTAGTCACAATAAGAGAGTAGATTCAATATTATTGTGCAACTATATATTTAATGTGCCATTTATATTGATTGTGTACATTCCTGTTTAAATAAACATCTTTAAAAAATCAAAAAGTCATATTTATTACCATTTATCCCAATCTTATGAATCACACCCCATTGAAATGGTGAAAAAATGGGTAAAGAGAGAGACTGTCTCTGGTAACAATGGATAAGTTATTGAAGACTTACTTATACTAATGATGATTTTCATTATTTTTTTTTGAACTTATTTTTAAAAGCTAATGAATAATTGAACAAATAAATCAAATGGATGCATTTGCATTGATATTGACATAACTGGACTGTTAGGAACAATTCATTAGATCACTTAAAAACTACCATGTATATCACGTTAATTAATTTCGATAATTGTGGTATTTATTTGCGTTCAATAAAACTCATTACTACCCGTTCAAAACGTGAAGGAACTGTTGACACACATCTCAAAAGCATTAATAACATAGAAGTATGACCGCAGATAACTTTTGAGGTTGTATTTTTCATTTGCACTTGACACTTTTTAACACTTCTTAAGCTTGCAATAGTTGATAATTCTTACTTAACTTAATAATTATTCACAGAGTTAATATTCGTTTATAGATGAACATCTCTTTTTAATTCTACCGAAAAACGAATCATGTATTATTGAACAGTGGACAAGACTCGAGACTGCGCGAGGATTGTGAATGACAACAAACAAAACAAAAGCGAGAGACTTGATCAGAGTTATAGTTTCATAAGTTGGCTATTCCGACAGGAAATCTTTCAAGCTGCCATATTGCGAATTTAGTGCGGCCTAATACACGGCCTGGAGTATACAGCAGGAGGTGGTGGTGGTGGTTGTGGTAGTAGAAGAAGCAGGAGTATTAGTAGTACTGGTGGTGGTGGTGGTGGTGGTGGTAGTAGTAGTAATGGTAGTAGTAGAAGCAGGAGGAGAAGTGGTGGTGATCGTAGTAGTAGTAGTAGTAGTAGTAGTAGTAGTAGTAGTAGTAGTAGTAGTAGTAGTAGTAGTAGTAGTAGTAGTAGCAGCAGCAGCAGCAGTAGGTGGTGGTGGTGGTAATATAAGTGGTAGTAATAGCAGTGGTAGTAGGTGTAGTAGAAGCAGGAGTATTAGTAGTAGTGGTAGTAGATGTGGTGGTAGAAATAGTCGTGGTAGTAGAAGTAGTTGAAGCAGGAGTATTAGTAGTTGTGGTAGTAGGTGTGGTGGTAGAAATAGTCGTGGTAGTAGAAGTAGTTGAAGCAGGAGTATTAGTAGTATTGGTAGGTGTGGTGGTAGAAATAGTCGTGGTAGTAGAAGTAGTTGAAGCAGGAGTATTAGTAGTAGTGGTAGTAGGTGTGGTGGTAGAAATAGTCGTGGTAGTAGAAGTAGTTGAAGCAGGAGTATTAGTAGTAGTGGTAGTAGATGTGGTGGTAGAAATAGTCGTGGTAGTAGAAGTAGTTGAAGCAGGAGTATTAGTAGTAGTGGTAGTAGATGTGGTGGTAGAAATAGTCGTGGTGGTAGAAGTAGTTGAAGCAGGAGTATTAGTAGTAGTGGTAGTGGTAGTAGATGTGGTGGTAGAAATAGTCGTGGTAGTAGAAGTAGTTGAAGCAGGAGTATTAGTAGTAGTGGTAGTAGATGTGGTGGTAGAAATAGTCGTGGTAGTAGAAGTAGTTGAAGCAGGAGTATTAGTAGTAGTGGTAGATGTGGTAGAAATAGTCGTGGTGGTAGAAGTAGTTGAAGCAGGAGTATTAGTAGCAGTGGTAGTAGATGTGGTGGTAGAAATAGTCGTGGTAGTAGAAGTAGTTGAAGCAGGAGTATTAGTAGTAGTGGTAGTAGATGTGGTGGTAGAAGTAGTTGAAGCAGGAGGAGGAGGAAGGGTGACGGTGGCGGTGGACGTAGTAGTAGGAGGAGCAGCAGTAACAGCAGTAGGTGGTGGTGTTGGTAGTAATGGTAGTGGTAGTAAGAGTAACAGAAGCAGTAGTAGTAGGGGTAGAAGTAGCGGTAGTAGTAGCAGTGGTGGCAGCAGAATTAGTGGTGCCAGCAGCAACTGTAGCGGAGGTGATAGCAGGATACAGCGGCAGCTGCAGTAGTAGTAACATGGCAATAGTAGGTAAATTTTATTTTAAAAATGAAACCAAAAACACCATTTTGCTACCAAAAACAATTATTTCACTGTATATTATTTTTGTTTTATCTATAACAAGTATTACAATTCAGCTTCAAGGTCAACACCACCATCAATCAGGTTTTTGGTCGTTTCCGTTGATACTTTGAGCAAATGCCGAGAGCCCTTCGCTTTGCTTCTGGACAGTAAATGTAAACTTCGCTTTCTGCACAAGTTTTTTTCTTGGGCTCTCTTTTTGCTAAGGCACGAGAGGAGTGAAAGGTTAGTTACTTGTCAGCAGAACATTCAAACGTGGATATCGTTTGCACATGCGGTTCTATTACTTAGGAGTTGATTTTTTTAAATTAAAATGCTCCTTTCTACCTTTATTCATAATAGTGTGTACGAGTGGCGTAGGCTCAATGGGCGCGTGCGATGTCGTGGACGTGGCAGACCGTGAAACTTCCCTTCGAAGGCTTCGCTACGTCGCTCCGTTACCGAGGTCCTTGAACGCTCGTCATGCGGTGCGAGCAAGACGCGGCAAGACTTCGGCCGTCGGTGATGCGACACTCACTGTTGCATCTCGGGCTTCTTATTGGCGCTTCTCTATCTCCCCTTTTCGTTTCGAAACGCAATAATTAGAATTCAACATTTTTCGTGCGAAATGATGCAACATGGTGAGCACATGATTTGTAGAAGTAGATGAGTTACACGAGACAGGAAAAGTGAGTGAAAACTCAATATCCGACGAAAGGATTAAAAAAAAACTATAGTTCTCAAGTACGCTCGAAGATAACTGCAAAACAATCTATAATTAAACAATTAATTATTGTTCATGCCTCAATGTACTTGTGTATTATTTTGTTTATAATTGTCAGAGTAAGCATTGCAATATTAGCAATTCTCAAAGAATATTCAGTAGGTATGTAGACAGTAATATGGAATACGTTAACAAGTAAAACTATGTCGATTAGACCTTAATTGGTCTACCTAGTTTAATTCGTAAAACTCTAATCGCATCCCATGCTCACTGACCAGGAAAACGCCACTGGTGTGTAGTGACTCTAATCCAAGAAGACATACACACACTCATGCATACATATTTGACTCGTCATATACGACTGAAATAGTAACTCAATAAATATAATTTATTTTTGTTATTTCAAATGCCAATTAGGCAATCCTAATATGGTTTACTGGAACTATGGAAATTTGAATAAGTTTATCAAATTTAATCGCAGAAATTAATAATTGTAAAACTCTAAGATGACCTTGAGCTATCAATTTTTTTCTTCTATGTCCATCATCCAGAAAGTCTCCGCACCGAGCCCAAGCAGGGCTTCCGATAAAAAATTGCATTTATGGGGGTAGCGACCATATCACTGGGAAACAAGTGAAAGGCACAACACTTCCAGCATCCGTTATGATTGTGGTGAGTTCGCAAATTACGTTTTGAGCTGCAGCTCCAGCACCCAATGTAATTTCTGTAGCAATCGCTCTCACCAAGGTGCCACTACGGAGACACTTTCCTGACGCGCTATACCACAGCATTTGAAGGTGTATATATTGCTTCCTTTCCCTCCTGCTCGTGACGACTGTTCCCTCCTACGCCCTTCTCTACTCCCCTACTTCTTCTCTAAGCGCACGAGCCCGCTGGCTTGCTCCGCCTCGCTTTCTGAATGGTATAGTTTCCTAAACTAGTGTCCAACTGGGTTGACTTCTCAATTTTTCCTGCCCGGGTTTTCGACGAACTATTTTATTTGCATTCATAATTCAAAATTTGAAAAAGAAAAGTGAGAACAATGAATTTTGGCAGAAAGACAGTGTAGTATTAAAATAGTCCAAAAACTTCAGTTGCTTAGAAGCCTGCTTACGTCTATGAAACAATGCCATGAAATTAAATTACAGCGACTTCTCTATTATTGTTTAACTATGAATACTGCACTGTTGCAGGATCTTCCTTCGAAGATCCAATCTACCATGCTCTATAGTTCATGAGACACATTGTCTTGTTAACTTCAGTGTGGAGCTCAGGTTTCTTACTCTAATTTATCAGGGTTAAGCTGAAACACAGTATTCATATTTAGTTTACATATATGTATAGCACAGTTTACAGATTTAAATATGTTACTATAGCTGAAGTCCATTCTTAGACATTGGTTTTAGGATTGTTTTCCATTCTATAGGTATATTACAATGGTATAAAATTATTTCCATTAGTTCAGTTTCTATTTCTTCACACAATACCTCTCCACTATAATTTTAGAGCTCATTGTATATGCCATTCTCACCTGGTGAATTACCATTTTTCAATTTCTTGATTATTTTGTCACTTGTTTTTCTGAAATTATACAAACTTTTTCTGCAAGATCTACCATCATTACAGTATTAATCTTTGAAATATTCCATCCAAATTTTAATAGATATTTTGTTATTCTTAATTTCTAGGCAAATCGTAGTATTTTTTCATTTTGAAATGAAAATTCTTCCAAGTAGTCCTTATCACTAGGGAGAGGATTTTTATGCCCTAAAAAAATCTTAAAATATCCATTTATGACCTAAAAATTCCAAAATATGCACTTTGATATGCAATTAAAATTAACAATATTCAATTTCCTGCATAAACCTTTCTTGATAAAAAAAAAAACCTTTCTTGAGAAGCATGCTTGGAACGGAAAGATATATAATAATTTGCGCTAACATAATATAATCTACCTTACTTTATGGGATAAATAATTGAAGTAAATATTCACCTAGTATGTCTTGTTGCATGTCTTCTGCCTGGTTTAAAGAATATGATATCAAGAACCTATATTAGCAGAAGTATTTTATCATTTACAGAAAAGAAGAAAAACAAATGCAAACTGTGACAAGCTCTTTCGAATTAATGAACGCTCACAAATAAAAAGATTCTATGAAAAGATGAATGTTTCAGAAACCTTGTCTCTATTTTAGCTAAATATGCAAAATATGCACTTATAATTACACAAATATACAGCAACAAGAAAAATCAGCCAAATATGCCCAAACATATTAATCTACATAGCATCCAATTAATAACCAAACATAAAGAAATTTCACTTAGCTATGCCCTGAAGCAAACGACAAAACTATGCGAAATCATAGAAATCTGCTCCCTACTTATCACAGAGCTTATAAATGCACCTTGCTCCTTATGAGAAAACTTCTTTCACTTTCACCAAATATATTTTCAGCTGGTTTTGACTGCTTTTGCTTATTGGCTACTGGCTTCAATAATGAAGGTGTTAGAAAAATTCAAAGAAAAGTTGAAATTTTGGCATTACAGAAAATTCAGTTAATGAAAACCAGAAGTACATCATATTTGAGTGAGAAATTTAAAGCACAATAATAAGTCCTCTTTATTCGTAAAAAAAGAGTTGAGATGTACATTTTCCGTTATTCTTCAAACAATAGGTCAGTGTAAAAATAAAACTCGTCCGGCCCAAAGTATGTGTTCTATTGCCCACTAAAAATTGTAATGACTGGAAATGAGAAAGAACTCCAGGAATAGCTTCTGATCCCCACACAGAACTAGTATTATGAGCTAGGAAACGCCTAAATGCTTCATGACAACAGTAATAAATATTGAGGACATCATGGACTCCACATTCCGGGAGACCGGATGATGTCCTCAATGTAAACATGGAATGTGGAATGCAATGTGGAATGTGGAACCTGGTGGCCAAACCTAAGATGACAACCAAATCTCTTGCTCATTCTGACAGTCATTGTTGTGAGCCTGGTGGGACTCTTTCCAAGTAAAGCAGCTAACATATGAGAGAGAATATTTTGTTGCCTCTTGGCTCATCAGAACATATATTGATGGGCTTCAATATATGTACTGATCTGTACTCATTTATATTGGAAAGGCATGTCCACATTTGGCTTTGAAGAAAATTTATGATTGATTGATTGATTTTTTCGTGTTTCTGGGTGCGTCAACTGCTTTGGTCATTAGTCCCGTGAGTGTAGTGCATGTTTTTTCTCAGGAGATGGTGGTGATCTTCCCCCACTAGATGGCGAGATCCTGCGCCGAACTACTGTCGGCTAGTTGGGTTTACCCCTAACCAGGACTCTCCCACCAGCGGGGCACCGCCCCAGCCGGGACAAGCTCTAAGCTCCCGACCGGTCTCCCGGAATGTGTGGTAGTGTAGTGCATGTTATTGTAAGTGTGTGTGTAAGGGGGGAGGATAGGACAAGGAAGAGCAAGGAAAGATCGCACGTGATCCGTGGCCCGTTGGGTAGGGTACTGCTCCAGCATTTGCCTGGTGCTGATCAAAGAAACCACGGAAAACTACCGATCAGAGTAGCCTGCCGCTGGAATTCTCCTCCAGACAGCGACAAGAAAATTTATGGCTCAGCTGTTCTTCAAATCAACAGAAACTGATGTTCAAAAAATAGTAAAATACATTCCACATGAATATCTTCATTTCTACCAGAAAGTTCTGACATAGTTACAGACTCTAGTTGAAATTGATGAGTGGTTGCTGACATTAATATAGTAAGAGTATTTTTTATGTCCACATAGCACAGTATGTTCATTCACATCATAATATATTTATTCTTTGATTATATCATTTCATAAGTCCAAAAATAAAGAAATAAAATAATTGTTTTTTTAAATATTTCATAATTCTTTTATAATGAAGGGTACAAAAACGTTTCAGTACATCACAGAAATGCAAATTTCAACTTGCCAAACCGATCAATAACAACTAGTTCTACAACTTTTGTGTAGAAAATAAATGTCCCAGATGTCAACTGGGGATGTTATTAATTTTTTTTGATTTTCTCAGAATTATGGGACAAGGACCTTATTTCCCTTCTCAAATCACAGATTCAATTATTCACAATGCAGGATATTGCCATACAGAGCATGGGAAATCATAAGAAGGTGTAGTTTGCATAGTTTATATCCTTTAGGGCTCTATTTCCGGCGGAACGCCACGGAATGGCATTCCAGTACTTTGGGAATGAAATAGGAAAAACAACAGAAAGTAAGGGACGAACACTTGGAAACTTCCACTTTTAGTTCAACCAACTTTCATAAACTCAAAATTAAATAATTTTAGATTAACTGTATCACTTTTACAAATTAAATAAAATTATTAGTAAACATGATGCATTGGGTGCATTCTGAGACCTAAAATTTTATAAATCAAGCACTGCTTATGTGCAAGCCTATTTAAATGTTACCATTAGTTATCTATGATTGTAAATGATCTCTTTCCATACTCCTTTAAAAATAATTTCTATTTATTATTGTAGCCCTGATGAAGGGTGAATGGTCAAAACAGCAGGACTGTAAAGAGGTGTGTGTGTGTGTGTGTGTCTCCGAGAGTGTGAGTATGCGTGTGTTTGTGTGTGTGTGCGCATGCGCGCTCGCATTTTTTTACCCAAACTCAAGAATCACACAACAAATAATTCCAATGGGTCAAGAATCTCTTAATATAGCAATCTTTTCTTATCACATGCTTATTCTATTCACTAATGGAGAACCAAATTGTTTACATCATAATCACTAGTTTACATTATCACAAATAATAATGAAAATTCATATACTCTGAATTTTGCATTGATATTCTGATTGGTACATTTCAGAATCATAGTCTATGGAAGCAGATAGGACAAAAATGAAATGAAACAGGAATTTTACTGGAAATTTTTGATACTACAGGAAAGGAAATTCAATAAAGCTGAAATTAATTTTTCTCTTTGATAAAGACAAATTGGTTCTTTGAAGATTTTTTGAATTAAAAAGGTCCAAAGTGTTTCTTCAATACACAGGTCATCACACAGCTGGATTAATATGGAAATTACTAGCACCATCCAAGGATACTTTATTGAGAGTCATTACATTCAACAATTCCATTAAAAAGCATGAAAAAAGAACAGGAATGCATATGTCACAGAACTCTATTTTAGAGCATTTCACATTGGACTTCAAATCTCATAGGATTTTCTGATATACAGGCAGCCATTTCTATAATACATTTTAACTCTATAGCAATGCCATCTAGTAACTGTTTTTTGGTGTTTTTGTGCTGTTTATTTGTTTTAAATTTATTAAAATTATTTTAAAATGAACAAAAGTATTTTGAAAATCAGCACAAGGAAAGCTAATACAAGTAGTTCCTTCATAAACAGATCAGTCAATATATCATGGGAGTAAACTAGTAAACATAAAAATCAACCAGATTAATGGATTTAGATAGGTAATTGAGACATTTGAATAAAAAATGAACAATCAAAGTACTCCTAATTACAATTGATTGACAATGCATTATAGGCCATTTTTCAATGTAGGCATGGTCAATTTGTTTTGTCAAAATGTGTCACTTTTCACAATTTTTTTTTTTTTTTTTTGTTCATTTAAAATGCATGAATCTCTAGACTTCAAATAATTTTGCTTTAACAGTTGCTATTATTGCTCCCTCTTCATATTGCTCAAATTTACATGATCTAACAGACTTATCTGCACATTAATTTATTATCCAAATTTGATTTTAATTTGTGCATTGTCCTCAATTAAACCATAAAAAATTGTGTGCATGAATGAATTACTTCATAACATTGTCCACTTTAACAGTGTTTCCCACTTTATAACATAACAGCATTTTGCCTTATTTTCTTTCGTGAAAACAGTGTTATCTCCTTTGTGATTTAAAACTTATTTCCACTGAAAATAATTTTCAAGATGTTTATGGCTGTTGATTCAGCAAAATTTTCCAAAATGTCTATAGGAGTAGTTTCCCACTTATCCTAATGACATTTATTACTATTCATTAAATAGAAAAGAAATCACGATTTAGTCTCAGGATGTATAACAATAAAAACTTGCCACAGGAAACTTCATATTACTTAATTTCGCTCTACTCTCAGTAGTAGAAGAAAGATTCTATAATTTAATATTAGATGTGATATCTATTTTGATATAACTGCTGTATAACTCAACACAATCATCATTGAGATTTAAATTATTAGTGATTTGCTGCTATCATTTGGGGGAAATTGGAAAATGAAAGCATGTAATGGCTAAGGAGAAATTTGACCATGTCTACACTAATAATATAATGCATGTCATTGGAGAGCATTTTAGCTACAAAAGAAAGTTATTAAAAAAAAAACTAGTCTTATTTTAATTAAGGTCTTTTAGCAAAAAAGATACCTTTTTTTTTTTAAAGATAAGCACCTAGTTATAAATCTTCCACTTTTTACAGTGCATGATCAAAGGTATCTGTCAAGAACTTGCTATTGTTAATATGACGACATAATTTGGGAAATTGTATTGAGGCAACAGTTCTCTAATGCTTTCCAACATAGTAGATGAGCGTGGAAGAAGAAAGTCACATACCCAACATTTTGGAAATTTTCAACGTTATTGTACGTAAACGTACACTTTGTATAGAGCAAAGGAGTTAGTGGGTGGTTGCTCAACATTTTCTTCGCAGTGCTGACATCATAAGCCACCAGAAATGTTAAACAGCAAATTATTCAATATTCCAAAATATTAAAATCTAAGTCTAGAATTTTTTTCCAATGTTCAATATTTATTTGAATTCTAATAAGTGATATAAATTATAGACAATTTCATGGCTTTATTCTTAATGATAGAAAATTTTAATTGAAACTTGTAAGCTACACAGTGAGGGGGGAAAAGAAAGAATCATTAAGGACTGTATTACAGGCAAATTACAACTTCAGGATGTTCTTGGAAGCTTTGAAAATTGGGAGGGGTTACAGTATATACTATAAATGCAATTCCAAAATCCTTATTGCAATTTTGTATATACAAATAGAGATTTCTTTATTACAAAAAAAACCTCTAATATGCTAGCCATATAAATAATGTGAAGATTACAAATCCATGTCTAGACAACTTAAAAAGAAAAAACAAGAGAGGAAAGTTGATATTACAAAAATAAGGATACTTCATTTTATAAATCAGTTCCTTCAAAAGCAGCATTCCAACAATGATTAATTTTTATGCAGTTTAGTACTTCGAAGGTGACCATTGGATTTTTCTTAACAGCTAATTCCCTGTCAAAAGTATTTATTCAATTACTTAATTTAAATTACGCAATTATACAATGGCACAATTGCTCAATTTAAATTATGAATGCATTTAGATAATCCCAAATACAAAATGAGATAAAATACTGGTTAGAAATATTAAAATGGTACAAATCAGTGTTGAAATGGGAAATGCATTTGACATGAATTTTTAAGAAAATTACATTAAATAAATAAAATTGACTTGAAAATGCATTTTGGTAATGGATATTTCTTGAAATTACAGCCTTAAGAAAATATGCAGATAATGAATCAAGTGTTAAACAAGATTGTAATATTATATTTTTTGTTCATAGAGAAATAATATTTTAATTTTTTTTAAGTAAATTTATAATTATTTCCTACTTTTAATGAGAGCTTTCAAAGGATACCTATAGTTCTGTATAACTTGCAATGCTCAATTAAATCTCATCATATTTCTTCATTAAATGAAGTAAACCAATTCTAAAAATAAGGCCAATGTAATATTAAATTATTACAAAATATGATGTTTCATAAATTGTTTGAAGTGTCAAAGACTATTTAATAGTATGAATTACAGGTTTCATGCATCAAAACATGAAACAGGATTTACATAGTTAAGAAATATACAAGAAAAGGATGAAGATCTGGAACATAAATACAAAAATTAAAAGAATAGAGAAAAACAGCAAGTGTGCATTAAAGATGGAAAAGAGATACTATTAAAGAAAATAAACGTTCATAATTGAAATATTTTTTTTTAATAAACAAATGTTTTCAAATGAAATGAAATGGGTGAAAAAAATACGTGGCAGAATACAGCATCTAAATAAAAAAATGGTACATAATACATTTTTTTGTAATTCATGCAGCCTTTTTGCTTTAGCTTAGTCATTGACATAAATACAAAATGCCAATAATTAAATTGATGAGAATTTTCACCTAAAGTTAAATTTGGATATCCGATATAGAAATATTTCCCTTACATGAACATTACAGAATTCATTGCAAGCAAACACTCCTTAATGAGAGCTCCTCAGAACAAGATTATATGACCAGGGTCATTATTTATCCAAAGCATTATCAATATTGTAGCATTAACATCAAATACAATGGATCTAGAGGTCATGATAAATCATGAAGAAAGACAATATCTTAAAAATATAAGCGGAGGAAGGATCCAGAAATTTTCTTGAAAGCTAAATATTCTCTAATTTTTTTGTGATTAATTTAACGTCTGTACCTAGCTATATCATATGTACACTGCTTTAGTATTGATGCAGTTCTCTTTATAGAAGATTGATATTAAAGCCTGATGTATGATCATTTTATCTGTTATTGCATGTTGCAATGTTTTGATTGTACTGTGTCTGTAGAGTTTATATCACAGCACTGAAGAAAACCTGAGATAAGGGAACAGCAATGTTTCCATGGTATACAATAGATTTCTGCAACACTTCCTATAAAAAGTTTTATCACATAGTTTCAATATTACATCATACACATATGGTATATTTTTATTTTGGAACTATCCCTGGGCAGCAACAATAACAAAACAATTTAAATTATTAATTTGTCTTTTTGTGGCTCTTTTAACTCTAGACACATTGCTAGTCATCATGTTAGCTTGCAAATTTCTACCAATAAAAAATTTCACTGGTTCATTATCGTCACTTGTGCCCAGGGTATCGAGTAGTTTTCTCAGAATTAACACGATCTCTAAATCAAAGTTGTTTGTTGAAGACAGAATTTTGAAAATCTTCTGGCATTCAAGAAGTGTGCTTTACATTTAACAAAGCAGAAGGTAATTTTATTCAATTTGTAAAATTTCAGGGGAATTTCTGCAGCCCATTAATAACGAGGATGGTTTGAGACAGGCCCAACTTGGAAACAGACGAATGAAATCTACCAGTCGCGGCTTGTAGTTTTCTAAACGGGGAAGGCTGCAAATGCATTACATTGCATTGCATTTCTATACATAATCTCTTTCGATCACGAAGGTCACAGTCCTGTATGCTTCGCGCTTCTGATAAAGGTTTAAGGGAGTAATGCTCCTACCGCATATTGGGAAAACTAGTCACAATGCTACTCACTGTGCTGCATAGTAATGCAATCAGGTGAGCACACCCTTCTTCAGACCCTAGGCCCCACCCTTGAAGGCTGCCTGGCTGCAGCCTTCGTCCTCCGGTAAGCCTGTGCAGTGAATACATGACATCGCGCCTCCTTGTTTTACACAGGCTTTATGGCGGAATGAAGAGGGAGCCTAATGCTTTTCTCTTCCTTGTCAACAGCTTCAAATGCATTACAGACAGCCGTTAATGAACTAACAAAGAAAAATTTTGATACGATTGTTATAAAATACAACTCAAAAATCCATTATTCATAAATAAATAATTTATAAATATATTTTTTAATTTCTTTTAGGAAGCGATTTCTATAGGAGAGGCTCCGCCTTACAGCCTTTAATGACGAGCCGCGCCTGGAATTACTTAAAGAAAAATGACAGCATAGAAATTATATGTGGGCATCTCATAAGCAGATAACCAACACAGTGTGAAATTGTGCTAGTATAGGATGTTTTTCTCACCCACACACCATTAACACTAGCATTTCTTCAATAACTTGCGAAGTCTCCTCTTCTGAAGTTTGTGATGTGGTAATACTTAATTTTTTTCACAAATTAAAAAACATAAACCTTCCCTCAAGAAATTCTTCAATGATAAAGTAATGAAGCAAAGGTGACTTGGGTCTGTCGGCCCCTTCAGGACGAGGAGACTGAGAGGTTAGGTTACACTCCTGTGAACTCTAGACCAATCAAAGGTGGTTTGTAGGAACCGTTGCAGTTGTCGCGGAGGATGAAGAGAGCGGAAGCTGCATCAACGCCCGCAGGCAAAAATGCCTTAGTTTCTGAGCTTGAGCTTAAACCTTAAACTACTATTTAAAGAAACAACAGCATTTCTAGTGGCTTATGCCTATAGGAAGAAAAGTGCACAATCTGTGAAGTGGGAAGGACTGCACTCCTTAACGCAGAGCAACAAAGCAAACAGTAGGGCCTGGAAGACAGTGCCACCGTTAGTGCATCAAGAGCTTCAAACGGGCACCACCCTCCTTAACTACTAATTGCAACATTAATATTATTTGCTACTTACTCCTTAAATGACAGCAAACCTTATTTTTTCCATTACTCTGTCATTTTCATAGGAAACTATTTACAACACCATCAATAAATAGTGTGTGCGAGTGTATGTGTGCAGAGGTACATGAAGATGTGCTACCAAACAAAAAGAGAAATAATTTTAGGAATATAATTATTCCTACACAATTTGCACGGAAGCACGTGTTTCTTGAGTAACAATGTATTTGCAATCAGGTTAATTGAAGAAGATACCAACGATGGGTGTGTACATGAACCAGGCTCCCAACTTTTATCACTTTTTATTATTTTCCTTCCATTTGACATTATTATGGCTGTTGTTAAGACACTTATCCCCCATCTCAATCCAATTTCCTCTCTCAGACCACTCCAGACTGTGGTATCTTCTTTAATTCGCCTGCCTGTAACATAAGCTATAATACATTTGTTTGCAAAATGCTTATTACCCCTCATGTATAACTGTGTGTGTATGTGTGTGCTGTATGAAGGAGTGTATTTGTGCACAATTAATTATTAATTATTCATGTTTATTGAACTTCCAAACTTACATAACTGTAACCCACCCAGACACCATTCTTAAAATAACAACATTCAGTCACAAAAGGTTGACAAATATTACTGAAGAAATAAATTAGACCTTGTATCACAGTCTGGCACTAAAGGTCTCCCCCCTGCATCGGTGCATTTAGTCCCGAGAAGAGATGACAGTCTACTGACCTTGTAACTCTTTAACAACACTATATGAAAGAATTTTATTCCAATCAATTTTTGCTCGGGTCACAGGTAGTTGTCGCCGCAATGCTTTAAAGGTTGTATCAGACATTGTTTGATAATTTTCAGAGATTGCAGACTGGTATTCATTCTCAGCATTTTCAATTGCTCTTAGAACTTCTTTGGCTAATCCTTGTTTATCCCCATAAGTAACAGTATCCTTAACTTCTTTTGAACTTACTAGTTGCACATTGCCATCCTCATAATAGTGCACTTGTACCTTTAGCACACCCTTCAGTTCTGCTGTACCTAAGCTTATTGATATACTCCACTGTGATCGCCAGCGTCCATTCCAATAGTTATTTGGTTGAAATTGATGATCTTCAATACAGGCTACAAGTGCAATGGCATTGCCTTGGTTTTTTCCAAATACACTGCAGGCTCCATGCCTGTAGTGATTCAAGGTGTATGCATCAAGCTCGGCTTCCAATGCTGACCGCCAAGGCTCTGCCACTGGGTCTGGTGTCCAGGGCTAGAAAATTGGATTTGTGTGTCATAAAGATAGCATGCCTATTCACTTGAAGCATTTGACCAAAAGAAATTCAAAATAATAAATTTTATTACAAAATTAGCATTCAAATTGAGTTTCTAACAAACAGTTACAAACAATGCTAGTACAAAATACGTTCAATCTCTAAATATTGTTAAGATAATTCATTAAAGGTTGTTCTAGAAAATGTTACATATACTGTAAAAATCACTTCCAACTACTATCTTTTTCTTTCATCCTTGTGAAAGATTTCAACTTAATGTATTTTTATTTCTGGTTAATTATGGTACAACATTAAAATTAAAAATATATTCCACAAAGCATCCTAATTTATCATAAAATAATTCATATCATTATTTTATGTCCACGAGTATGTATTTTCAAATTCTTGGGCATTCTCATGTTTTTAGGAAACTAATATATCCCTGGCCAATTTTAGTGCTATACCAATGGATAGCTGAGCAAGTACTTGCAGATAAGGAGGTCCATAAGGTAATAAAAATTTCCTCTTGTCATACTACAAGTACAGTCATACTTCACATGCAGTGTACGAATAGAAAATTTGTAGTTTTCCACATAAATTTTAACATTCAACAATCTAAAATGAATTTACTCTTTCAATATTGAACTTGACAATGAAACATTTGTTTTATAACAATTCATTTCAGGGATACACAAGAATGAAATAATTATTTAGATTCTGAATTTTCAGTTTCATTGATTCATCTTTATTGCTTCAGCTACACTTATTGTACTACTAAAAGTTTCTATAGCACTTGTGCTAACTGAAGAACAAGGCACAATGAAGCTGTCTGACTTACAAGACTATCTTAACCTAATACAGGTTACCTAAATTAAAAAACCTCCTTTGTTAAACATTATAAGAGCTTACCAAATAGTCGGATGCCTCTTTCTTCAAGTCATCGTATCTAAAGCTTTGCTTTGATCTATCATCAAAGAATCTGTCTCCTCCAAGTTCATTGTGCTCAGTAATAAGAGTTTTATGCTCTGACCTCTCCAACATGACAGGTGTCAATTGTTCTTTGTTGTACTGCTTGAAAGCATAGGAAACCTCTTCTTTTAAGACAGTGTCATTATTTAATAGCACCCGCACATCATTAAAAACCTCATTAAACTCCCCAGGAGGAGAATGCAATATAAAATTTGTCACAATTCGAACTTTCTCTTGGTCAGATATGGGTTCATCATTATCTGCAGCCATGTTGATTAGAAGCGCAACTCACAAATCAATAGTGAACGGAACGTTAGGTACATGGGATATTTTCACGTTATGCAACAAAAAGAATATACCCCACTGTCTTACATCTAAACATCTTCACAATAAATAATGTTACACTCAGCCACTGACAGTTACAGTCATCCCTCATTGCAGCCGGGCGTTCTCATGTCTCGCATCTTGTAACCTAACCTATGGAGCAAAGATGCAGCTATACACAAGACCGCGAAAAACCCCGTAGTCAAATTACACGGATGAAATGTTTATTCGCTCGCTCAAAATAATATAATCCTCCACATGCAATCCTTCAGAATTTCGCAATTTGAAATAAGCTTCATTTCATGATCAGAACAAAAATCCTAGATATTACATGTCTTCCACAAGCGCCTCTTACGGCTCGTACGTCACAAGGGAGTGTTCGGAGCTTGTTACCCGGGTTGGAAATTCGTATTAAATAAATCATCAGGTGTAGAAAAATATGCAAATAGTTGTGTGCAATGCTAATCTATTTCATCATCAGAGTAAGCAAATATTTAATGACTTAGTTAATATTATTTTATCTGAGTATTTCTATAATCTTTCTGCACGGGAACCACGAGTACTACACAGATCATTTCCGTAGGTGAAATGATTAAATCATTATATTTGTGATATTAACAAGGCCACGAGTTGTTCTCCGACGCATACATTGCGCGCACTGATATTTCTTATGAAAAATTAAATAGAAAGTTTTTATTCAAAATTTGATAATATATTTTTATATATTTCCTCAGTTGAGTGCAAATAATTTCGAGAAAGTTTACAGTTTCCGAATTACAGATTTGCTATTAAAACACTAAGCACAGTAGGAATATGTCAAATGAAAATATTAAATTCAAAGAAAAAGGTCTCAGAACAAATTATTAGATGGAGACACCGCGGTACCGTAAGTAGTTTTGAAATGGACTGTAACGACACATTCTCATTGTAGAATTGTGATATGTATTATCATTTTCATTATTGTGATATGTATTCACATTTTCTTAAGCCCTAAAATATTCACTCACTTCACTAATTAAATTAAGAATAAATGATAGGCGTTGTTGACTAAATCTGATAACCAGAAATGTTCGCTCACGTGTAAGAAAAGCTACTTTATATATAAAAATCATCTACAGAATTGATATACTAGTCCTGACGTCGAAATAATCAACCTCCACAACCCCTACCACCCGCGTATAGCGAAATGAGGGCTCAAGAAAATAAGAATTTTATTAGAGTTTTTCCAAGACGGGAAATCCATTGTCATAAAACGTAAACATGATCGTCAATAAGAAATAACGTACCTTCAGAAAAATGAGCTTTTGCACCTCGTACAATCGAAAACATACGTTAAAACTGGGAACTAATTGGAACTGAATACCTCTAACAGGATCTAAAAGCTGATTGTTAGCTACATGAAATCTGAATCTGAAAGCTACATGAAAACCGATTGCATCATAGGAATACCATAGGAATGGTAGACGCAACAAATTAAAAAAAAAAAAAAAAATGTACTAGATGTCTTCAACTCCAAAGAAACCTATAGCTTCCCAGATAGTCTTAGAATATAGCCGCGCTATTTTACTATAACATTTATATTGTTTACATTAGGAATGGGAAATGTATGACAATTATAACGCCGTGTGGATAAATAATTAATTTTCCGTGACAATCAAAGTAGCCTCAATATACACATAGCCTCCAAATTCTAAACAATTATGTTAGTTTATTCCTGACATTTGAATTAACTTGAGAAAAAATAGCCATTAAGTTCCTGCCATATTATATTGGTACTATGAATATTGTATTTTTCATTACTTCCATGCTTATTGTATGTTAGTGTTGAATTCGTGTTTAGAGGTGGCGGCGAAAACTACGTAAAGGGTAAGTTATGAATACATTTATCGTAGTCGACAAAACAGTCGGGACCCGTCAATCGAAATCTCGTCATTTGATGCCGGTGCGTGCGCACTACAGTTCTCCCCAGAATAGTCGTATTACGTCATTCAAATCAACGACTTACAGAAATTAGAAAGTTTGGAGTATTTATGCTCATCTTAGCGGACTGAATATCTATCTTCTGTGCATGCGCAGATGCTCAAAAGTGATGCGAAACTTAAACTGCGCATGAGCAGAAGATGCACAAAAGAGAGAATAGAGAGTTTGTGCACCCTCGAACGTTAAAGCAGTATCAATCTTCTGCTCATGCGCAGTTCATGTTTTGCATCACTTTAGTGCATCTGCGCATGCGCAGAAGATCGATAGTGCGGCCCGCTATGGCGTGCACAAACTAGAGAGTTTGTACTCGCCTTAGCGGGCCGACGATTGATCTTCTGCGCATGTGCAGATGTTCACGAGTGATGCGAAACCTAAACTGCGCATGCGCAGACGATCTATAGTGCTTTAACGTTCGAGGGTGCATAAACTCTCTATTCTCTACTATGTCCCACCATAACGGTTCTCAATATCGTGTTGTTTTTACTCAGCAACCCTTCCCGGAAAGCAAGTTGGCACCTGCGACGAAGTTATTACTAGAGGCTGGATTTCATTGCAAATGCATAATCCCCAATAAAAATTCTCACTTATGTGCATGAAACCCCCAGTTTCTAATTTTGAAATATTAATTATACCACATATTTTGCGTATTTTCTTTATAAGCATCAGATGAGGGTCATTTCAGAAGTCGGCAACTCTCTTTTATCAGTCAATAAAGCTACAGGAAACAAAAATCAGGATATACGATTGAAAGTCGCAGGAATGTTCTTCGCAATGCTGGTGATACTGAAACGGGATCCGGGTACAAGGTGCTATGGGTAAAGGACATAGAAAGGTGCGTAAATAGATATCATTGTTTTCTTCGTATTATATATACACAAAACAAAACAGTACGCGTAATACTCGTACTCGTACTAGCTAGCAACCTTCAAAATAATCCTCCAAGGCATCCACACATCTTTGCTGTACAATCAGCTGTATGTGGTGCGTCTATACTTTGGTTTTTACAGAGATGCTTCTCAAGGCCACTCAAGGCTTGCCAGCGCGGTGGCATTATGGCAGGGTTTTCGCGTCTTTTTCGGTCATGTCGCTAGAGTCGATTCATCTGCAGTACTGCTTAATACGGTCGCGAGCATGCGACACCTAGCACGCAACGACAGATAAAGACGCGAGACACCGTGCCATAATGCCACCGTGGTGACGGGCCTTAAGTGGTCTTGAGAGACAGCTCCGTAAAAACCGCAGCATACACGCTTCTTTCGCGCGTGACCTTGAGACGCCACGTTGAAAGAAACAAGTATAGGAATGCCTCCCTGTTTGCAAACCGCTTCCCACGCAGCGGTGTCCTCATTTTTGGATGAGATAAAAGTCGCACTGACTAAGGACAGGGGAGTACGGAGGGTGTTCCAAGATCTCCCACACCCATCGCCGCATAAGGTTCTGGACACAGGCTGCAGTGTGGCTTGTTAAATTATCATGGAGTATTGCATTTTTTAAAGGCCCTGGACGATTCCTTCGCAGTGTACGACGCAGGGAGTGCAGCAGGAATGATCTGTAGTACGTGGCAGTGACAGTTTGGCCTTAACGAACAAGATGACACACGAGAGTACCTTGGCTGTCATAAGGCGAAACAAGCATGATCTTCGTGGGTGATTCTGTCGAAACGTGTTTTCGTGGTGAACACGACGCCGCCATTCATTTAGCTCTGGTTGACACACTCGTGCCCACGGCTTATCAATTGCAATAATGCGATTCAACATCTCATCCTCTTCATGTTGAAATCGCTCCGGATTGATGCGGCATGTCTCGTATCGAGTCCGTTTTTGCACTTGAGTTAAAGCCTTTGGCTCCCACTCTGCACAAACCTCGCGCATCTTCAAGTCATTCCGTAAAACGCGGAACACTGTCGATGCAGTCATATGCGACTAATTCCGCCAGAACACAACGCCATTCATCTGCTAAACAATGTTCGATAGCAGCCACTTGCGCCTCTGTGTGAGCAGGCGCTGGACGTCCACTGCACGGCCGAGCAACAGTTGCTACGTGCCCATGTTATAGAGCGATTTTCCTAAGGATGAGCCAAAGTGACAGCTATTACTGCATGACTGGCAACATAACTGAAGGTTCTGTGGTCGTTGTGCCCTTGGGCCCATAAAACTTCCTTCCCGCATTCGTTCGTTTGCAGTTGGATAACTTGTAAATGGCTTCGACGCTTCCTTTTGTGATGTCCTCGTCCGAGAAAAATATAGTGCGCCGCGAGAAATAAATGAAATTAGGAAGTACAGTGTTATGTGCTCCTCCGTAAAAATTCATTTTTTCTTTATACATTACATTAAATTTCCTTCTTGTGTGATAAATATTATGTTTATTTTAATACCGAGACTATAATGCGAGATGCGTACCGGTGCACGTGTTTCAGGCTTAAAATCATTTTTTTCTTTTCCTGTTTGTGAGAGCATGTTTAGAGATTTTCCACATACGTCATTCAATTTAAATATTTCCCGGACTCACGTACGTGCATATACCTCAACGAAACTCTTAGACTTCTTCATAGGGATGTTTTCACAGGAGCCATTAGCACTTTACGAAGCGGCGTGACTGAACAGCTGTCGCGGCGGAGGGATACTTGTCTGAAATACATGTGATGTTCACTTGTTTTCACGAACTGTCACTGTGGCTCATCCTTAATCGTTCTATAGAAGGCCTACACCCAGCGTGCAACAGTTTGAGAATGCAACGCGCAATGCTTCTTGTAGCTCGGCATGACACGAGAATTTCTGCCACGCCGAAATGCAACTTTTACTTATACTCGCTGTTCAACTATAGTGACATCCATCTCGGAACAAAGTCTCTAGGAAACTAACGGTTGCATGTGTTGTCTGCTAGACGCCAATGCGCTCAGAGGTCATCCGGTGGGTGCATCCAGTACTCTGTACACAATGTTTTTAAATGTATATAGTGCAACGAGCTAGTATATTATACTACATAGAGTCGCTGAAGCGCCTCCATCTTTGCAGCAAATTGAAGCCATGTTTTTTGCAGTTAAAACAGCGCTATCTGGAGAAACATAGTATTCTTCTATTCCGTTTGGCGCTGGTTAAGGTCGGGTGGGCGCGTAATATAAATTCTCTTACTCTGTGTTTCACGACCAAAAACCAATGATCTAAATACGAAATCACCTTATGTACGGAGAATGAATTGAGAAACTTTAAAAATACGTTACTTCTTGCTTCGGTTATTGTCATAAAAATGGAAGCTGTTGAAATGTTATTGTAGTTAGCATTACACCTGAAAATAAATGTTATTGCAATAAGAAGCAAATAAACTAGGGGCGAATCCTGAACATTATTAAGTATACCGCACTTTATGGAAGCTACCTCTATCGTTGTCTTTTATTATGAGCTTTTTCTGAAATCCAAGTACTATGAGATTCCGTCCTTAATAATTGTTCTATAAGACAATTACACTCACCACTAATTTCTGGATCATTAACACACTCCAATTTCACAAAACCTTGAGAGAAGCGTAACTTACGAACGACCAGAGAGTGCGTGTTCTCCGTAATATTTCCAATTCCTTCCCAGACGTTTTTGATAGAGGTATTTTACACATTTTGCCTTGCAACAGTCTATCACGATTCAGTAAATATTGTTGCTTCTTGTACAAACCTGTTATCAATGGAAATTCTATTTTAGTAATGACACTCTATACACTTTAACGTCTTGAACTATTATTTATTTACTTTTTAACTATAACAGAAGAACAAAGTTTCATGTGTCCTTCTTTGTTCGCAAGTAAAGTTATGACCCTATGGAAAAATAGAAATTAATAATGCAGCAGTTTTCTTTCTGATTTCTATTAATTGTTCATTACACTTTCTTTTTATTACACCATTTTCTTCCTTATTTCCAATATACCCATTGATGCGTCTCAGTATTAAAAGATTTTTTCCATTGGAGAGATGAGGTCCATTACCTCTTAAGTCTTCGAAATTTTAACTTCTCCTAAGCCAGCGAGACGTCTGAGCTGGTCGCCTACGATTCCCACAAGATCCAGTACCCATCATACTACTAGGTCATAGTGACGAGATAATAGACAGTTAAACAGACCTTAAATCGTTGTAGTCAACTGATCTGAGGGAGAAAGTGTAAAAAGTGACTGAAGAGCACTTCAGAAATCATTGCATATAACTATTCGTAGTGACACACCTGATTCTATGTATTTCAGGGTTCGCAGTACAGCGAACTTCTCAGTAGAGAATACGCTACAGTGCGGGTGAATTTTGAACGAGCTTGTGATCGTTCAACAGTAGAACGCACATGCCACAGTCATTTGTGGCAGAGTCGTCAGTGTACAAGAAATTATAGTCTGGATAAGATTTCTCGACTCATTGAAACGTTTTGGATATATTATAGGCGTAGTTGATGTTTTAGGAAGTTGAACAAGCTGAAGAGTATTAGAGGTCGGAAAGGTTTCCAAGGAGGGACCAGATTTTTGGGACCGGGAGCTGTAGCTCAGTGCATCAACTGATGTCACTGCACCGCCTCTGACCGGGAGGTCCTAGGTTAGAGTCCTGATGGCGGCAGGATTTTCGACACTAGCTTCTCAGCTAGGTTGAATTCAGTCGCTGTCTGGAGGAGAATTCTAGAGGCCGGCTGCTCTGATCGGTAGTTTTCCGTGGTTTCTCCGATCAACACCAGGCGAATGCCGAAGCAGTACCCTACCAAACGGGCCACGGACCGCGCGCGATCTTTCCTTCCACTTCCTTGTCCTATCCTCTCCCCTTACACACACACTTACACTAACATACACTACACTATCACATATTCCGGGAAATCGGTCGGGAGTTTAGAGCCTGTCCCGGCTGGGGCGGTGCCCCGCTGGTGGGAGAGTCCTGGTTAGGGGGAAACCCCACTAGCCGACGGTAGGTCGGCGCCGGATCTCGCCATCCAGCGGGGGAAGATCACCTCCATCTCCCGCGAAAAAAACATGCACTGCACTAACGGGAATAATGACCGAAGCAGTTAACGCGCCCGGAAACACGAAAAAATCAATCAATCAAAAACCAGATTGTTGGGAGGATTTCCCTCCAGGCGCAGGCGAAGGTACCGCATGCCAGCCGCGATAATCAAAGGGGTCCACATGTTTCCAGGGCGGGGAGTGAAAATGGAGTGTGTTAATGATCCAGAAATTAGTGGTGTGTGCAATTGTCTTAGAGAACAATTATTAAGGACGGATTCTCATAGTACTGGGATTTCAGAAAAAGCTCATAATAAAAGACAACGGTAGAGGTAGCTTCCATAAAGTGCGGTATACGTAAAATAATGTTCAGGATTTGCCACTGGTTTATTTGCTTCTTATTGCAATAACTTTTATTTTCATGTGTAATGCTAACTACAATAACATTTCAACAGCTTCCTTTCTTATGACAATAACCGATGCAAGAAGTAACGTGTTTTTAAAGTTTCTCAATTCATTCTCCGTACATATGGTGATTTCGTTTTTAAATCATTGGTTTTTGGTCGTGAAACACAGAGTAAGAGAATTTATATTACGCGCCCACCCGACCTTAACCAGCGCCAAACGGAATACTAGATTACTCTGTTTCTCTAGATAGAATTTTGCTCGCCAGTTGTTGTGAGGGAAAGGGTACATTTTCTCCAACCATCAAACAAATGTTTTATTTGGTGCTTCAATCCAGGGCCGGCGTTCCACATATGAGTGAAAAGGGAATTTCATTCATGTACATGTACACTTTCCCCAAACATCAAAGCAAATGTTTTCTTTTCTGCTTCACTTCAGAGAGGGCGTTCCACATAGGAAAGAAAAGTAACATTCATTCATGTACATGTACACTTTCCCCAAACATCAAAGCAAATGTTTTCTTTTCTGCTTCCATTCAGAGAGGGCGTTCCACATAGGAAAGAAAAGTAACATTCATTCATGTACATGTACACTTTCCCCAACCATCAAAGCAAAGGTTTTCTTTACTGCTTCCATCCAGAGAGGGCGTTCCACATAGGTATGAAAAGTAAATTTCACTCTTGTAGTACGAGTACATTTTCCCCAACCATCAAACAAATGTTTTATTTGGTGCTTCAATCCAGGGCCGGCGTTCCACATATGAGTGAAAAGGGAATTTCATTCATGTACATGTACACTTTCCCCAACCATCAAAGCAAATGTTTTCTTTGGTGCTTCCATCCAGGGAGGACGTTCTGCCCTTTTCCCTGAGAACAGATGCGAGGGAGAGAGTTCTGTGGCGTCATACAGGGTGTAATAAACACACAGACGAGAGTGGGTTGTACTCACAGCTGATTTATTACCAACTTCGACCGTGGTCACAAAACAATCAAAGCACTGTAGTACAATAAACAAACTAAATTGACCCCACTACAAGAAATGATATTTGAACGGCTACCACACCGCTACCCCTAACTAACGTGCGCTGTGCGTAGCACCACTTGCCCTGAGACCGAGTTACATGTCTCCTTCGTCACGACCTACGGCCGGCTTCTTGCGCCGCGTGCCCAAAGCACCACCTGCAACGACCTAACACCTCGCAGCCAGGAACACAAAGAAGAACGTCTATTGTTCGCTCGGCCTTTAAATAGCCCCCTAGCGACGCTCCCCGCCGCCTCCATCGCCTACCCAAGCGACGCGCACACCGGGAAAAACCTAGTGCGTCATAGCT
This sequence comes from Teleogryllus occipitalis, assembly GCA_011170035.1. Taxonomy (NCBI): domain Eukaryota; kingdom Metazoa; phylum Arthropoda; class Insecta; order Orthoptera; family Gryllidae; genus Teleogryllus; species Teleogryllus occipitalis. The sequence continues at coordinate 77,345 of BLKR01002961.1, forward strand.
TGCTATTGTCCGAGCCTGGAGCATGCCACATGCTCATGCTGTTGGTAGCGTCATGACGCTACAGTTCAATGGGATTAAATCTGGAAAGCGAGAAATGTTTTCCGATTTGCTGATGGAAAATAGATTTCCGCGGAAAGAATTGGGAACAACTCTTAAAAATATAAAGAAAGGAATGAAAGAAGTAGAATACATACTCAAGGAAAAAATGTAGAAAGCTGTAAAATTTTTATAAAAGGGTAAAGCGGCTGGACCAGGTACAGTACTATACAAATATGATTTATCGGCATAGAAAAATCAAGTTTGCATTGCCAGCTTACAAAGTGTTATTCTTACATGAGACCTCCAAAAATTAATACATTTTATGTATTGCAATGAGGCCATTTCTGGTCGCCGGACCCAAACTCACCCCTCGGTCACGCCAATTAAGACAGTCCCTGATTTGACACGGCTCAGCGCAAGACGCGCGAACACGTGCCTGTCGTTCTATCAAAGATTTACGACTAGGGTGGGATTGTCTCCCGGGGACAGCCCTTCAGGCAAAGAGCGGGCGGCTGCCCGCCCACGTTTACACTAGGCACCGGAACAAGTGAATTATAGAGATCCCGGCTACTCTTTAAGTAATCCCATAGACTCATATAATCATCATGGAGACAGCAGAAAGGACTGCTTTGTTCATTTCTGGTGTACTGGCCAAAACACACGCACAACAAAGACCACCAATCAGGCGCCCAGAAAATGACGTTAGTTAGAAAATGCCCTCTCGGCTTCCGACTCGCGTCGAATATTCTAGAAACTGAGATTTCGACCAATAACATTTAAAATTCCGATCACGTGAAGGAGCGATGTGCGAAATTAGAAAAGAGAGTGGGGATGCGACGCAGGAAGCTCGAGAGAGGAGGAGTTTTGGCAGAAGACAGATAGAAGGCGAGAGAACGGCATAGAAAAGAGACTGCTGTGTTGAGGAGAGGTAGTTGGAGCCAGCGATTAGTGTTGGCCGACCAACGGAGTGCAGGCCGCCCCGTTTGAAAGCACAAAACTGGAATTTATTCCATTTCAACGGGCCGGCGTTGATCCGTAAGGATCGATTGTGCAGCCGAGTTATCAAGGCTGACCTGGTACGGAGTGGGGTGGCGTTTGACGGCCTCCTCCGATACTCACCGATTGGAGCTTTTTTCATCCATTTCCTGACTACGGGCGGCGGATCTGCGAAGGATTGGAACGGGAAGGAACGCTAGCACCGCACGTATTGCTGCTTCCGGCTGGCTGCGCCTTGCTGCAAGGCGGTTCGCGGCAGCGTTTGTTTTGAGGACGACCACAGATGTGCAATCATCGAAAGAGGTAGCATCAACGACTATCATTTTGTACTAATTCTAAAGACATTAAAAAAAGAGTCATCTAATGTAAAAAAATAATATAGAGTTTAATTTAAGAGACTTTCCGACCAAATTGTATTAGAAAAAAGCAATAAACGTGTTCTCGCCATTCAGGCGATTGATACTTAAAATGGAACAACTTTGTAATTATTGTAAAGTAGCCATAGCAGCAAACCCAGTGCATGCCCTCATTCAAGAGTGCTCACCCCTGAGGTTCTCATATGCCGGTGCCAGGTGCCAGGTAAGTGCCCGTTTGGCGCCCTTCATTTATAAATTTAACGCGCACACCTGTCAGCTGATTACCGACACACTTCTGTGTGACGGTGTTTTCCCCCCTTTTTGTGAGGTATCCGGCCCGCGTGCTACGCGCATTGCTCACATGCCTGGGTTGCCGTATGCGGCAGATCGGGTTCATCACATTATTAACAAACAAATTCCAAAATTTATGTCAAACATTTAAATATTTTGTTTAATACTAGAAATAAATTTACCAATACTATTAGATCATCCTTGTTATTTATATATTTAAACGATAGAAAAAGTGTCACAGAACATGGACCATAACCAATTATCTTCCGAAATACTTTTATTATTTCCTCCCTTATCATGAATGTGGCAGTTCCAGACAACATGCTTTATGGAATCAATTACTTCTCCACAATTACAAATATTATTGTATACAATATTTTTGGGCATTAAACTATCATTTAATCAGGTATGATTACTTCCAATTGTGCTTGCTGGAATATATGTTTAAAATTCACTTCCCAGGAAGCACATTTTGTCAATATTTTTTCCGATTGTGAGATATATGTGAGGTTTATAAAAAGAAAATTTATAATGACCGTGATAATTGAAATGATTATTATAATATGTTGTAGAGTCACATAAGAACGGTGCTCATTATTATTCTCATCACAGTGTTTTGTATTTTTTGCAATTTCTCAAGACGTGTCTGTACATGGGATATCAAAAAAGCCCCATATTCCATTTTCGATTGAATTAAGGATTTATACAACAACAGGCGCCCCATCAGGTTCTCATAAAAAACTGAGAATTTTAATTGCTGATTTACATTTATTTACAATATTATTAGTATGGTTTTGTCAGTTTAAACGACTGTCCAGAAACATTCCCAGAAATTTCACCTATCCAGAAACTTTTATATTTAAATTATTAATTATCAAACTAATAGTATTATCTACATTTTGTTTTGCCAAACAGCAAACAAACTAATATGCATTTTTCGGGAGCCACTTGAAGACCTCTGGAATACAAATGTATCACTTTATCGGTTTTCATTTCTTGTATCTTAACTTGTTTTTTTTTGGCTTTGTCATTATTTTTAACTTAGATGCAAGCGTCATCTGTAAATTACAGTCATTTAGTATTGATGTCTGGAGCGTTATCCAATTTATTTGTATATATTTAACATGACAGAGGGCTTAAGATACTCCCTTGAGGTAAACCCTTAACAATTTTCTTTTCAATAATATCCGTGTTGGTACAAAATATACATCACTATTAGAAATAAAATTCTCTATAAAACAAACACTTTTCTTATGTAAATTTAGTTCTATCAATTCATTTATCATAATTTTTGGGACAACTTTATTATATGCCCCTATGATATCTAGAAATAAAGCTGAAACCAACTCGCTCTTATAAAAACTATCATAAATATCTGAAAATATTAATCTCAAATTATCAATGCAGAATTGACTTTTTCGAAAACCAAACTGTGTATCGAAAATTAATTTGTTAGAGAGAATTCAGAGAGAGATAGAGAAAATCAGATAATTGAGATTTGAATGCAATAGAAGATAAGACTATTTCCTTCGAAACATCAAATCGATTCAATTACACAGAAGTCACGGAAGTTAAGTACCCGAGCCCCTGGCCGAAGGAATAAAAGGCAAGGAGGGAGTGCGACGTAGGAGGTTTAACGGAGGATTACTCCATATATGTATACACGGTCATTGTCCAAATGGTTAAGAGTCGTAGTTGCGAAAAAGGGGCAACATAATTCTAAAAATGATTATACAAAATATAAGAACAAATTACAGTGTATGGAATGCAAGAAAACAGGCCACATTGTTAAAGTAAACATTGGAACATTATCTCAGGAAAAGAAATCAAACGATGCAACAATATTGTAAGTTGAAGATGTATCATATCCCCACGAATACGATATTAAAAAATCAAATGCATCCAAATAGACAAACAGCAGACATTGAACGATACCATGCTCATATCAAAATCGAAGGTAAAAGTATCAAGTCGAATCGGGGTCAGAATATTATTGTCCACCTAACAATCAATTCTATAAACTGAATCTTAACGTACCACTACGGGAAACAAAAATCAAATTCAAATCCTACAGACAGGATGTTTTTGAACCTGACGGAAAATCACAGTAAATGTTGAATACAATAGGAGATCAATTCAAAATGAAATGTACATTGACCCAGATGAATTCTCAGATATCCTAGGCTGAATTTGGATTCGGCGACTCAAAATTAATTCATTAATTATTAAATTAATTAAAAAATAATTCATGAATGAGATCGACCAACATCAAACAGCACCTTCAAACTCACATTCAATAATGTATATCATCGAAACAGACGAAATCATTGCAAACTTTCACGATGTTTTCGAAGAAAATATTGGTTTGGAATTTTTTAAAAACTTTGTCCTCCGAAGACGTAAAGGACGCTTAAGAGAATGGTGCAGGTTTTACTTTCGTTGAAATCCCTGGTTAATCGAAAAATGTAAAAGTTCCAAATTGTTTTCGACTACAATTACAATATTGAAGATTTTTACGTGAATGAAATCTGTTCTTTAAGGCAGATCTTGAAACCAGATCCTGTACAATTTTTGAAAACATGAGTAGTTTTCGAGTAATATTTTGTGAAATAAATGCAGTTTTTAAAAAATTTAAAAAATTATTTTCTCAAAAAAAGGCTTCAAATTTCCGGCAAAACTATAAAACGGCTCCATGTTAAAGATAAAAAGTTTTTACTTTAAACAAAATCCATTCTAAAACATCAGCTCCTTAAAAACTGTCATGTACAGCTTTTTGAACAAGCGAATAGTTTTCGCGTCATTCCTAATTGAAATTAAAGGAATTAATAAAAAAAGCATTTTTTCAAAATCCGTCCCAGATTTACTCTTCAAATTTTTCCCATGGATAGAACAAGGAACGCATAAAAGAATGACGCATGTCTCGTTTTCGTTGAACACGCGGAACTTTTGAGAATTGCAAATTTGAAATAATGCGAGAAAGAATGTGCTGTTGCGCAACACTCGTTCAGGAACGTATCGAGTTCCTAAGCCTCGCCGTTGGCACAACAAAATCCGAAAAATCACCAGAAAAACGATAGCAGTAAACGAAATGTCGAGTTCCACGTCAGTGGAGGAGGTGAAAATGTTTTTGAGTATTGTGTCTTACTACTCAATAGTCATCGCTAATAATTCATCAATGACAGCACCTTTACTGTATTTCTTGCAAAAGAAGACAGCATGCCATAAGGAAGAAGCGTTCAAATGTAAATGTTACTTCACTATGCGCACGTTTTGTTGAGCTTTCCTTTTGCTTGTGGTGGTATAGAACGATTTTCCGAAGGATGAGCCAAAGTGACAGTTCGCGAAAACAAGTGAACATCACATGTATTTCAGAGAATTATCCCTCCGCCGCGCCAGCTGATCAGCCACACCCCTTCGTAAAGTGCTAATAGCTCCTGTTAAAACATCCCTATGCACAAGTCTAAGAGTTTCGCTTAAATATATGCACGTACGCGAGTTCGGGAAATATTTAAATTTAATTACGTGTGTGGAAAATTTCTTAACATGCTCTCACAATCAGTAAAAGGAAACTGCTACGAATGTAAATAGAAAGCTCTCAATCAGAGCTCGCCACATAACAGCACCAAGGCCGGAACCACGTGCATCGGTACGCATCTCTCATTCAAGTCTCGGTTTTAAAATAAACAATATTTATCACACAAAAAGTAAATTCAATATAATGTTAATAGAAAAAAAGAATTTTTACAGAAGAGCACATAACACTGCACTTCCTAATTTTAATTATTTCTCGTGGCGCACTACATTTTTATCGGACGAGGACATCACAAAATGAAGAGTCGAAGCCATTGACAAGTTAGCCAACTGCAAACGAACAAATGCAGGAAGGGAGTCCATTGGTCTCGAGGGCACGACGACCACAGAAACTTCAGTTATGTTGCCAGCACTGACTGTCACTTTGGCTCAACCTTAGGAAAATCGCTCTATAGTAGAGCTTAGGGTGAGTGTCTATTTTGTTAGCGGTACAGAAAAATCAAATCTGTTCGTTCGTTTGCCGGTACCAATAAGTTTTCTATAATTCGGAAACGAAAATATCTACTTTTTTAAATGTTAAACTCTCTTTTTTAAAATTTATTATTGTTATTAATAGTATTATTTTTTCATCTTTCAACTATTAATAGTTAAATTGTTGGGAAGGGATTCTGAAACTCAAGAAGCGTGCGCAGATGATTTTGTCCCCCATACGTCACATACAGTTTTTAACTGTTTTTGACTAAATAAATAAATAAAATAAATAAATAAATAAATAAATAAATAAATAAATAAATGTTCCAGTAAAAAAATTATTAAGTTCTATTCCAATGGCTGATATAATGTAAATTTTTTTACAGTTATATTTTAACTTTGGAATTTCTTTGCACATATAATTTTATTAATGTTTTAATACATGATTTATGCAAATACCAATGTCCAATATCAGATCATACAATTTGTTTTAACAATTACCTGTTTTTAAATAAACTTTTCGTTAAGTGTTCCTTCATAACAAAAAAGAACTTGGTGTTGCTGGACGAAAGAGATGAAAGTTGGAAGAACAAGAAAATAAGAAATCTAGTAAGTTTTTGAAGCCATTTTTTTACAAAAGTAAAAAAATAGTGCAGCATGTTCTATGGAGTCTCTTCTGCCATCCTCAAATTCGTCAGCATCTGAAGATGAATTGAGTTCAAATGTGTCAGAAACCGATGAAAGAGTCAAGTCACTGCCAAACAAACGCTACCATGCATCAAACGAATTTGAGACTACACGCACGGTGTCACAGCAGAAAATGCGAAATCGACCATACAAAATTCAGAAACTATCGACGAGTGTATTAATAGTATTAGTAGTGCTGTACCTTGCACTATTCCTTTTGGGGAACTAGATGTTATTGGAGTCTCAATCCGTTATACAGGATGTCATTAAGCAACATGACATTGGTCTTTAGAGTTTGGTAAAGATACAGGAAAACCAATTGTTTCGGATTCGCTAAAAATACAGATAATAAAGCTTATTTGGAAGTATTTTGAAAGCACTTTTTTGCCAACAAACAATCATCCAATAAATAAATCTTGGTTCCAAAGGACACTGGGAAACGGGCGTGGAGAAGTAGTAACATACTCGTGGTTAGTCTATTTGCCCTCTAAAAAGTCTACATTTTTTTAGCGTTAATTGTTATTTTCTCCTTATTATTCTATTCCTAAAATAAAAAATTAAAAACTGTCAAATTTCTTCCAGATAAATTGTTTGTGGAACTTCCTGAAAGTTGGTGGCGGCGATGGTGTAGCGGTAGCGTATCGGACTGCTATACCCAAGTTCGCGGGTTCTAACCCAATCGAAGCCGTGGATTTTTAAGGGCGAAAAAATCCTTCGTACGCCTTCCTTCGGAGGGGAAGTAAAGCCGGCTAACCACGCAAATTTCGCTACGCTTCTTTCAACAACCATGGGAGAAAGAAGGTATTTCTTGGGAGACGAAACAGGCGATTTGAATTTAGCTCAGAGGCACCATTTAGGCTTGAGGATCTTTTGCATGCAGTAAATCTACTAACATGGGACAGCCGGCAACTGGCGACAGAAGGTATTCTTCTTTCTCTTGTTGAAGGGGGCGTAACGAAATTTGCGTGGTCAGACGGAAGAGCAGGCCTCACGGCCTGAGTCTCGCCACGTACAATAAGGCAAATTCAATTCAAAGTAATCAGAATCTTGTTCACACTCATGTTTACCCGCTAAAGCAAATAACAAGAACCCTAGTTTGAAGTATTGCGACAGGGCGCAAGTTCTATGCTTGCCATGGGTACCCGAATACCTACAAGTCCAATGTCCGCAGTCATTGTTGGGGGAGGGCTCGGGACGGGAGACAAGCCATGGCCGCCATTTTACGTAGTTCCGCCATTGAGTACATGACTTCCTCTCAAATGTTGTGTAGTCAGAATACATGTTTTGTGACTTCTTGATACAGACAAATCGAGCAATAGCAGCTCTATGTACGTACGTCGATCTGTACTCCGTTCAAGCGATTTACTCCAAAATTGTTATTCCTCGATCGATCAAACAAACACGAGGTTCTGGGAGCTTCGAAATGAATTAGATTTTAAGGGGTACGTTACATGATTCACGATGAGTGGTTCGTGTGCCGGGCCCCGCTGGGAGGGGGCGGGGGCGGGGGCTGGGGCGGGGGAGGGCGGGGAGGGCGCGGGGGCGGGCGCGGGGGCGGGCGGGTGGGAGACAGTGGGCGAGCGATCCGGCTCGCGCCGGCGACGGCGCTGACCCGCGCGTGCCCCACCCCTCTGCCGCCCCCACCCCCCGGGGCATCGGAGGCATCGGAGACGCCGTCCCCCCGCACCCCCCGCGCTGATACAGCAGAGCACAAGCAACCGGCGCGAACCGGCTCCCCTCGCCTCGCCCTCGCCCTCGGCCCCCGCTGGGGTTATCGCAAAACGCGCCACTCATTGCGAAGACGCGCAAAATCAACAGAAAACCACGCATCTAGCCAGGGAAAAATGTTGCCGTTTTGACTCAAAAACACGAATACTTAATTGTGTTATTCCACATCCTCTCCAACCGCGCACATTGGCTGACTTCTCATCCTCAGCGCGTCACTGCCAAGGATAAAGCTCAATCCGTGCGAAGCGTCGAACTCAGACCCGCAGAGGGAACTCATCGGGGACCTGCTGAGCCGATTTGCGCCAAAATTGATATTCCTCGAGCGATTTAAAGCAATTCGAGGCCCTCTGTGTTTGAAAACGATATTATACTTTTGATTGGGGGTATTCATATAAAGCCTCAATTACGATTGGAAATTGTCTCAAAAATGGCTCCAAATTTTTGGATCAAACTTTGTTCTCAGAGAGCGTAAAGAACGCTTAAAAGAAAGGTACAGGCTTAATTTTTGTTGAAATTCTCGATTTTTCAAAAATTTCAAAAGTTAAAAAAAAAGATTTTTCAAAAAAAAATTTTCTGCGTATTCCTACAACTAAAATATTGAAAATGTAGACTTTTTCGTGACTGAAATCTGTTCCTTAAAAACAAATCTTCATATTAGGTGATGAACAATTTTTCGAAAATATGAAAAGTTTTAGCACAATGTTGGGAAAAAATATAAGCAATTTCTAAACAAATATTTTCTGAAAACGACTCCATTTTTTTCTTTAAATTTTCTCCTCGTATGTATGGAAGGACAGTAAAAAATGGTGCTAATCTCATTTCCGGCAAACACTTTGTATTTTCAAAAATTGTAAAATGTTAACTTTTCAAAGCAACAAAATTGAAGATAGGGATTTTAATGGAAGACACGACTACCCGCTGGAAATTTGAAAAGTATGGAAAAATTTTGTCACTGATAGGATCGTTCTTTCCACAATGTTCTGAACTCATTTCTTGATGGGTATGTTGCTATTAATTCTGCGGACATTATATATTAATAAGCCGTGCTTGATTTTTAAAATTTTATGTTCCGGAACGCTCCCCAAATTAAATATTAATTTAATATAATTAATTTATATTTATAATATAATTAAATCATTATTCCGGTGTTACCAGAACGCCGTTCCGTCGCGTTTTGCCAGAAATCAAGCCCTGTATGTGTGTATAAATATATATTATATATCACGTTTAATATAAACCATAACATCTAATTTATTTTTAAAAAATGTAAAATTATCGCGCTACACAATTCATTGTTAAATAAATCAAATATTTGGGTATTTTATATCCTTATACCCTCTTGTCAATGACGTTTCGACATGTAATGGATCTCATCTTCAGGCAGAAATCAAACAAGATAGGTGACCCTAATTAGGCCACGTTAACCTTTGGTGATGAAAAGAAAATATTTTAACTTTCTTGCGAAACTTCTTTATTAATGATATTTGTAATTTTGTATATGATTATCGCCACTAGTTTTCAGTAAAATAGTTGACAAACGTATTTTTACGATATTTTACTTTCCTGTGCAAATTGGCCCTAGGGTCTAAATAAGGCCAACACCAAAAATAAATATTGTTTTGTGTGAATTCCTAGGTAGAAGTGATAGAATCATTGTTTTTCTAATTGTTCGTTTTGTGGGAGTCTTCTAGGTAACGTGACTTTTTTCTTGACCGTGTGCTCGTAGCCTCTAAGCTGAAGTTTGTCACTGTAGCAGCGTGTCGCGTCTTGCCACTGCACAATCGTTGCATAAGAGCAATGCCTGCAATGGGCATTAGATGAATCTCATGCTTCCCTTTCGGGAGCGTCGCCGCCGTCGCTGCGCCTTTCGCGGGGAGCGCGAGGAGGAGGAGGAGTCCGCGTGAGAGGGCGGCGTCGCGAGATGGTGCGAGGCGGGGCGGGGCGGGGCGGGGCGGGGCGCGGCGTGGCGTGGCGTGGCGTGGCGTGGTGTGGAATGACGTGGCGGGGCGGGACGGTGCGGGGCGGCGCGGGGCAGCGCGGGACTAGGTAGGGCGGGGCTGGGTGGAGTGGGGCGGGGCGTGGCGGAAATGGTCGTGGCGTGGCGGGGCGTGGCGTGGCGTGGCGTGGCGTGGCGGGGCTGGGCTGGGCGGAGGCGGGGCGTGATGGGGTGTGGCGGGGCGGGGCAGGGAGTGGTGGCGTCGGGCGGGGAGGGGCGGCGCGGGAAAGAGCGGCGCGGGTTCTGGGCGAGGCTGGGCGGGGCTGGGCGGGGCGGGGCAGAGCTGCGGGGGGCGGGGGTCGCAAAGCGCGCGTGCGCGGGGAGCGCGGCGGTTGAAACCGGCGCGGCCGCGACCCCGACGCCACCCTGACGCCGCGCGCGTTTTGCCCACTCACGGCGCCTCGGGATGGACTTGTTGTGCTCTCCTATGCTATCGCCTTCCACGTCAATTCAAAAGTGTTTATGATCGAAAACCCAATCCTTTTACGAATAACGAAAGTATTCTTATAATGTGTGGTTAAATTACTTTTCCATCAACAGTCGTTCGGTGGCGACGACAAATTTCAACGCGCGAGAAAGTTAAAAAAGTTATACATTTTATAATCGAAAAGTACGACTTGTATTTTTACCGTTGTAATAACGTCAAATAATTACAACGAACATTCATTAGATGAAATTATAAAGCCAATACTTTGAATACAAGTTATTGTAATGGAATTCTGAATGCAAAGAGAAATAAACATGACCATCCTTCCTCGATTTCTCATCTTCACGTCAACTTCATCTTCCATACTGTAGTTCTAGCAAGTCAATGAAAAAAAATGTTCAATTTTGCAATTATCTAAAATTCAGATAATTCAACGAAAATCGGACCTGAACCGTTTTTATAAGCGTACTTCGAGAAATGTTTACACCATAATTGAAAAAATTTTGAAGAAGCCGAAGTTTCATGTATCTTCAATGTATTTCAAGTCTCTTCAAACGGGATAATAGAAGAGTTAGAGAACATTTTTTTCATTGGTAAAAGAACTACAGAAATGCTAGTATTTATAACACAACAGTAATCGATACCCCCGGCCCTACTCTTTATCACAACTAGTAGAAGGAGAGCTGAACAAAACGCGCGCATAGTGAAGCTACATTTATGTCCACAAGCAAAACAAGGGGCCACACAATTGAATGCATCAAAGAAACTGGATGAAAACCAGAACGAGACGGGGATCATTGACCCAGAAACTGAAGTACATAAATTGTTACAGGTATATTGTCTTGTTTTAAATTATACAATACAAATGTATACTAATGCATTATATATCATTGTTAAAATAAAGATATTTTTTCTTTTCCTTGTCCAGTGTAGGCTCTTAATTCAATAGAAACAATTATGCAGCAGAAAAGATTTTACTTTGAATTTAAATTTGTATATTTATTTTAATGTCATCTGGAAATGTGTTATACAATAACGTAGCTGTATTATTAGTGGCTTTCTAGTTGTGAGCTGTTGATACCGTCACCTTATGAATGTGATTTCTACGATGGGTGTTGTAGTTTCGGCCGTTCCGTCGGCAAACATGTGTAATTGTGCTACCTTCCAGAATCCGATTATTTCACTTATTTCAAGATGACCGTCGTCTCAAGGCATCTAAATGTTTCATGAATAGTTTTACGTGCTAATAGGCTGTGGCAATTAATATCAGTTCAGAGTCTAAATCTTCAATTGCCCGTCACTTTATTGCATTTATTCTTGGTGGGTATTTAGGCATTTATCAGGCAGACATGTATATTAGAATTAATGCAAACCACAATGTCTAATTTATTATAAAACATTTATGTTACATAATTTTTGCACCGTACAATTCATCGTTACATGAACAAAATACATGTTCTTTTACCCCTTCTTTTCTTTATCCCGTTGTGATTGCTCGACGTTTCGAGGTTTAATGAATCACATCGTCAGGCTGAAATCAAATGTAGTCTCAGCCATGTACAATCTACAGAGTAATAAATTAAATTTATGTGGTGAATGCCAAGAGCAGGCACAACGACTCATCTAGGATGTTTATCTCTAACATTCCACATGTACTCAATACCGTCATGAACTTTGAAGAACTCTTGAAACACTGTTTATGAAAGCATGCTGTTCCCAAATACAATCGAATAATTTTACACGCCTATGTGATGGGTTGTTTAGCAATTTCATTTAGTTTTCAGTTCAATCACGAGTTATTACTCATATTAAAATATCACATCAGTTGTTAATATCTTTCTGCTCGTGATGTTGTACCCAATCCTCCGAAAAGCATTCCGACCGCAAAGTGATCTCCATTGTCCCCCTCCTTCCTCCATCTCCCATCGCTGAACCCCCCCCCCCCGCGCCCTATGTTTTCTCCTTCAACAAATTCCCCCTCATTCCAGTCTAACTGAAGCACTGTCGGCTACTTCGATTTGCCATAAACATGAGTTACCATCGCTTGGGCAACTTAAGTGCCCTTCCTTGAGAAAGTAGTGGGGCTACAATTGCACAAACGTTCTCAGATTATTTCTTTCTGCTTTTGCATTTACGAAAATTCAGAGTGCAACAAAAATGGAACATTAACGTTAGAAACAATGGAGCGTTAACGAAGAACACGAAATTTATGGATAATACAAAATTATTGAAACTCATTATTACTCTTACAAAAGTAATTGTCCATAAATTCCTCGTTGCCCCTTCTTCGTAATTTTATCAACCTCTTCTCTCCCATCCCATTCACACAGGTCCCAATCCATTACATGTCAGACAGAGCCAGGCGCAGAAAGTATGCACACCTTAGCCTAGCCCACACCTATAACACTTAGCATGCACTCGCTGCATTAACAAAATAATATTATGACCATCAACGGCAGACCATATTTAATGTTATTTATTACAATTATGACAAATCTGATGAGTTTCTGAATGTGGAATTGAGTAATATGGTAGTAAGGTTTATAAATTAAATAATTTTTATGTTGTAATAAAAAATCATTGTTTTCGCCTAAAGATGGGTAAAATCTATACCCCTTGCAGTTATGTATTTCTGAGAAAAAGATGTGACTAAATAAAAATCATGTTTTACAATTTTAAAGTTTGCAATGTTAAGTTCAAATACGTAAATGATATGCGTAAACCTATCAAAAAAGTGAAGACCAATAATAAATGTGAAATTAAGAATTGAATGACAATCAAAAGTAAATATATTAAGGAAGCATTTTTTGTAATTTTCTCTATTTCATGTTCTTTAAGATATATTAAAATCCATGGTATTCGTCAAATTTTCGGTAAATTGTTTTCTAAATTTCATACAAATTACGTTATTTGATTATGTTTTCTGTGTTTGATATTTGTAAAATCAGATTATAAATAACTCCTGAATCATGTCTGAGGAGCCTTAAAAATACATTGTGGAAGATTCTCTTTCTCTGTTCTTTCTTTGTAAAATTACACGCTTTTTCTGCCGAAACCATTGCTATTTATTTGCGAGGCAGATTATTTCGGGTTTAAAACTTTTCTCTAACGTCCATGTCCAACTTCAAAATCCTGTCCTCTGCAAACGTTAAAACATTACAGAGGCCCATTTATGATAATTTTAATATTTCATTACAACTAATAACAACAACAACAATAATAGAAACATGATGAATGAATGAAAAGGAAGACTATTGCGGGTAAGAAACGAAGGTGGGTCGTGGGTCGTGGGGCCTGGGAGGGGGGGGGGGGTACTCATGAAGACTTGGCTGCACGGTTGTCAATAGAAGCCGATGCCTTTACATAGGGAACGATAAGGGATAATAGCCAAAATCCGGAGTTGATTAGTCTTTTCTTACACGAGAGCAAATATTTTCATACCCGTTCTTGCCGGACCCGCTCGTTTCTACCTGTATTCAGAATTCAGTTTCATCTGTTTACGGGATAGGGCAGGCATCTCAGGGTTCAAGGACACGTGCACGCACCGATTGCAGTTCTCGTCGCACACAGTGTTTCACCTTATCTGACGTCGGACGAATAAAACGAAAGCAGCAGTCGTCGGCGTGGCGATCGCTGGGGCCGAGCCCCCCCCTCCCCCCGCTCCCGCCCCCGCCAAGGTCAAGGCTCCCGCTGCCCCGGTCGCGCCGGGAGGGGAGGGGGCGGGGCGGCGAGCGGCTACAACTGCGCGCAGCCTCCGCGGCTCCAGAGCTGCTCGAGCGAGAGGCGAGGGAGAGCGGGCACAGCTGCGGCGGCGTCGAGCGGAGCGGAGCGGAGCGGAGCGGAGCGGAGCGGGGGCAGGCAGCATGAGCGTCCGCGCCGTGGCCGGGGCCGGGGCCGCCTGGGCCCTGGTGGTGCTGCGGCCGCGCAGGCTCTTCAGCAGCAGCGCGGTGAGTCCCACGCACGAACAACACGGCGTTCATCGCGCTCTCCATTCAACTCGTAATAGGCTAATCAATATGAATCACAGAATCAATGCGCGTCAATAAGATTTCTTAAAAAGGAAGTTTAAAAGTAATTTTCTTCCTCTAGACAAATAAATACACTGATTTCTTGCGGACGTTCTCCAGTTGGCAGAATGCCACGAATGCCACAACTAAACGGCCGTGAGGCGCATTTCCTGCCGATCAGCAAGAGAGATACAAAATACTTGTCACAGATCACGGATTGGTAAACCCTTTGAATAGAACGATGAAGTGAAGAATGAGATACGTGCTTTGAAAGATAACGAGGATATTTTACCAATCCAATAAGCTGAAATTTCTTTGTAATTATCTCACACTATTCCGTGTTCATCGTGGCAGGGGAGTGGGCCAACAGAGCATTGCCCTTCCTGCGGGATGGAAGGGCCTGTGCGGGGACGGGCAGCTCGTGCCCTGGGGCTCTCCCACCCCCGCCCGCGCCATCGCCATCTCATCGCCCCGTCGCTCCTCTGCTCACGTACAATAACAATTTTTATGAACACCGTTTTGCTGAAATAAAATTTTCTCACGGCATTTTATAGCAGTTCGCTGCAAAAGCCACCAGCGTTTGCGAAAGCGAAACATTTGTACGTATTGCTGACCTATCAGCCAATTAGGAACTGTGGTGCAAAAGCAGCTCGCACATGATTAAACAGAAGGTTTTTAGGACGCACGATTCACTCTAGACAGCCTTCAGTCCGTGCAGCGCAGCTGAGGCTCAAATAGTGACGTTTAGTCTACAAGCATTGGAAATCTAATAACTTGCGAGAAGTTCCCGACCCCGTCGGAGAAAGCCGTTTTTCTGCAGCTGAGCAGCCAAACTCGTCCCCTAGAAATTCCAGAGACAGACGCCTACCTCACGACCACCTCCATTCACGCAAACCGTGGACATTCCACGTCACAGCATTGCTATGCACTAGGAAATAGCGAAACGAACAATTTTGATACAATATAACAAAAAATATTAACGTTAGTGAAAATGTAAAAATCGTTTGATAAAGTAACTGCACGATATGGCCGGTGGGTGAGTTTGAATGAAGTGCACTCCTTGCTCGAGCAGTGAGCGGCCGCTGATCTACTTTCGGAGCCACCGCCTGCAGTGGAGAGGGTTCGACTTGTGGACCCTTGGCGAAAGCGGTCCCTTGCCAACCCATATCAAAAAAAGAACGTTCAGGAAACATGTCTATTTACGGTCATTTATTATTATTTATACTTATTGTTTATAGCGTTCACGGTCGGTTATTTGCCTCCAAGATGTGACGTGGGGCTGTACGCGGGAGAGAAACGCTCCGTTCGCGAGTAATGGGGAGTGCAGTGGAGAGACTGCAGTGTCGCTAGCGGCGCGGAGAGTTCGATGACGTTTCAACGCGTCCCTCGCGTCCCATCGTTAAGCAGTGAGAGTGGCAACACACAACGAACCAATTTATTCGTATACAAATACATAACATTCAATTACGAATTAAGAGAAATGTGGCGTAAAAAGTGGCAGTAATAATTTCGGTTTGGCGAAGGCAGTGCGTTTCCGAAAAGGCCTAGTGGATTCCTATTTCTTGCAGCGACTTGGCGTCCCAAGGCCCCAAGGACGTCGGAGGCAAAGCGCACTCGAACACACACGAACACACGCACACTGTGCACCTATGGAAGGACAAATGCCTATTTAGTACCTTTAGGAAGTCGTTGAAAATAATTGATTACGTAGGCTTCCGCGGCCGGAGTATGTCTCTTGGCTGTCCGGGACAAGCCGCGTCGATCTGCTCGTAGCTGACGTTTCGGCCAACATATTGTGGCCTTCCTCAGAGCGTACTGCTGCAGGAAGGCCACAATATGTTGGCCGAAACGTCCGCTACGAGCAGATCGACGCGGCTTTTCCCGGATAGCCAAGAGACGAAAATAATTGCCGATGTTTACCATTCATGAAAAAACATATCTACAAATGGCATCAGATAATACCAAAAAGGTCCTAAAATGGCAGTTGATGCCTATTTTAACATGTTTTTGCCTATTGTAACATATTTTTACCTAAAACTGTCTAAAACAAGTAATTTTGAAGAATTTTCATATTTTAATTACTCATTTTTTTAATTTGTTACACCGAACCGCAAATACATTCCGTATTTCCTTAAACGCGAATTTTCCCTGATGAAATACGTAAACGACTACGCATTGAAATCTCTCACCCAAGACACCGACCATAAGAAGCACTCCAAGTCAATATGGAGAGGATGTTTCGCGCTCGTCTCGGATCAGCACGCACCGACCATTGCACTCGTTCCGATGCAGTTGCGCTAGTGAATGAAAAGAGTGAAAGAATGAATGAAATGGAAAGAAATGAAACTGAATAAAATATGCTTGTAGTAACTTTCACTAACGTAAAATACTTGACATTCCTAAATAGTAAAAAGTGCCTCATTTTGTGATCAATTTTCGATGTCAGAAATATAACATTTCGTAATGTTTGTCAAATGCCTGGTTGAATCATTTTGTAGCATATTTTAAGTGCCTAAAACGTAGCTTTTCATGTCTCGTAGTGCCTAATTTCATACTTTTGTTACCTATTTTAGGTACCTTCATCATCACTTTTCTGTGCCTTAAATTCCGAGGTCTACTTATTACCCTGCACAAGCAAGTTGTTTGTTACAATACCTCTATCTACTGCTTTTATTCAGTCACGTACCTTTTCATGCACCAAGTGTTTCTGCTAGGGGCTGAAAATAGACAGAAATGAGTGCACGCGTAAGAGCTCCGAACCGGAGCCAATCACACAGAATCAATCAGGTTATTTGACGCGTACAAACACCAGACAACACCTGATGTGGATGAATGTTGATGAGAAGCAGCAGAAATTTCTATCAACCATTCACCAATTAGAGAAAATACAGCAACCAGAAATAGTGCATGTCTTGTGCCAACTGATTTCATTCATTCGGCAACGTGTTTCTATTCGTCAGCTCAACGTCGGTCAATGGCACGCCCCCCTCCCCTGTCGCCCGAGAGCGCATCGCCGATGAACCCGCCTCCTCTGCGCAGATTGGCGTCTGACGCTCCCATTGCGGTTTCCTACTCAATTTTGATTGTGCCTTCCCCCACTATGTTTATCTCCGTTTAGGGGACGTGAGCTAACTTCAAACGTTTTCTTTGAAACTGTTTCATGCATACGCAACCGTTTTAGTCTCCTACTTCAAGACTTGTTTCTTTCCTTATATATGTAATTATTTTGGATATCAGCATCCTTTTCATAGTGATCCTATAGGCACAAAGTGCCTTGTCGCTGCCGCCATGAGATTCCATTCTCCGCTGTCCTCCTCATCTCTGTATTGTTAGTGAAGTGTAGTACTTTTTTAAATTCTTCTAAGATTTTCATTCTAGGTCCCTCTTCCCATTTTTTCAACTATTTGGCAGTCAAATTGTACTTCACAATTTGTCATGTCTGAAATGCCAACATGACATTACAACATGTAGTTACTGTACCAAAAATACAGCGGAAATATTATTTGCATTTTGGAATATATTTTCTATTTCTTCATTTACGTTTTCCTTAAGTTCCGTCGATATTTTGACTGCATTCTTCGCACTGCTCCGCTGAAACGATGCTGTAATACTGGTTTCGCGTGTTTACCGCATGATCACGGCATATGATCGCAGTCTCGTAGCTTGATGACCTTGGAGCACATATCTCATTCGATTAGAGCACTAGGCTATAAACATAGAACGAAGTCAAAACAAAAGAGAAAACCGTTAGTTGGCTGACTTTTAACATTTCGTATGGATATACCGTATTTGCCGGTGTATAAAACGCACATTTTTCCTGCAGTAACTCGTAAAAAAAGGGTACGTCTTATACAACGAATGGGAATGTTTGTGGCTGTTTGAATTTTTACTATATAGCATTACAAAAATATAATTTTTGTGCACTGAAAAATAAATATATATTTCTATAAAATTTATTATTACAGAAGCTAAAAGTATTGTAAGAAAAAATTCTGAAAATTTCGTTGGGTCAACGTCATGATGTAGAAGGTTTATGAAAATGGTCTTACCATGTCTAGTCTTACCATGCGTACTAGAAAAATATCATGAAGACTCCCCGCAGAATATGAAGAAAAGATCATTGATTTTCACAGGTCACAATTCCCATTCCTTTCATAAGAATAAAACTCAAGTATAAAATTAAACATGAAAGAACGAAATCCTTCTTGAAAATAGGGGCACTACTTATACATCGACAAATACGGTAGATTTTGTGTTTGAAAAAGTTAAAATTAAAAGTAAATGTCAAACTGTGACGTACAATATGTGGCTTGGACGGAGTGGAGTGAGCGAGGAAGGGACCCGTTAGACAAGCCTCAGCCTCGCAGCCAAAATAGAGGAAATAAAAAGGTTGTTTTAAGGCGCTTCCAGACTACTGGTCTATTTAATCAAGAGTCGTCTTATAACAACTATCAGTAACAAATATCATAATACCCGCGATAAAGATACATAAGATTGTTGTTATGAGTTACTAGTTGTTGTTATGTTCATTAATGTAATTATAATTTCCCGTATTAATAAATTATTTGAAGTAAATATTACTTTGAAGAGAATACAAAGAAATACTATACCGTAAATTCTGAAAATTATGTAATGTTATAGGAAATTAAAAGGGAGAAATGATTCTGACTTCTCAAAATCCTCATGAAGAAAAAACGAAAAAGAGCATATCCTTGGAACCAACAGCTGATTCCAAATATTGCAGCAATCGGCTAATAAGTTGGTTTTGTGGACTTCATTTTTGTGACCACAAGTAGTTGTCACCTGGAGTGTAATTCGGTTAACTCACCCAGGAGGAGTTTACCGCAATTACTAAGTTGCCACAACCTTTAATTACCAGATGCTATCTATTAATTATTTAATGAATATTTTTCGCATGGCATGAGTTTTCGGGTAGACAGCTCAAAGCCGAGCATCTTAAATGACTATCGTTGGCTCTCCCCGTGAAGGCTGTTGAAATGTGTTAATGATAAGGAAATGAAAGCCGATACAATAAGATTGAAGAGACGTGACTAATATTTTTGGTGATTGTTCTTTGTGAATTCCACTTTAGTACGCATTTCGTAAACACGTTATTCACTTAAACAATGACCAGCTGGGATGAATCGGTGACAAACGGTTGCCGCTGTTTCGTCTCTGACGGGACGTCCTACGGTTGGAAGTTTTGACACCGGCTACTTCATATCTAGGTCGGATTTAACAGGAATCGCGAGGAAAATTCGAGCGACCGGCTGCTCTGATAGTTTTCGTTTCTCCTATCAATACCAGGCGAAAGCCGGAGCAGCACCCGATAAACCTTACGCTACCAAATCTACCAAAACTACCGCTAGGCGTTACGCTCCCACACGCACAGAGTCGAGTCGGGGGCTTAGAACATGCTCCCCCGGGGGGGGGGGGTTCCCCTAGGGAAGATAGCTGAAAGGGAAACGGGATGGGAATTCTGGAGCTGAAGAGAACGTACGCATATTATACTTCTCTCCCAAACGACGTTCGATTTTCTTACTGTTTTTGACAAAAATTAAAAAAACAAGTTAGCAAATGCGGTTTTGGTTGGTGTGGCCGAGTGCAGGGATCACAGCGCAGCCGGCGAGGTCACCCACAGCAGGCGCCGGGGGAGGGGGCTGGGAAACCGGTCCAGTGCGGCCTGGCAGCCGCAGCCACAGCTTCACGACCTCCCCCGGTGCCCCTTCGGCCACAAGCCCCCCCCTCGGGCCACCCCCGAGATCGTGCCCCTCCCTCGCCAGCGCACGCTCGGAAGCCGGGCGCCGCTGCCAGCAGCGCTGCGAGTGGCTTCAGGCGATTCCAGTTACTTGCGCCAAACAAACTCGGAGCCCAATACTCAGCTCCTCTATCACTCCACCTCGCAGATAACCTTCCGGCGTCGGCCTTGAAGACGAATTTAGAGGCTTTGTGACATAAATAACTATTAATATTTGGTCTCCATTTAAGATTATGTACGAAAATATTTGGTAAAAAATTTAAGTGTAGTATCTTTTTGTACCTTTCTGCGTGAAAACCGTCAGGTTTTTAACTAAGACTAGAAGAAAACAGAACAAAAAACAAAGGCTTTTAAAAGTTAAATATGCTGCGATACATTTACGTCAAAATAAGTAAAATAAAAATTGGTCAGAATTGTTATTTTTTATAATTCGTCCACGTGTACCAAAAACATTTTAAAATATTCATAAGAATACAATAATAATAATAATAACAATAACAATAATAATAATAATAATAATAATAATAATAATAATAATAGAAAAACAAAGAAAAGAAATTTCCACATCTGTTATATTGACTACAGCCAAGCTTTCGACTCCGTTCCTCACAAATGGCTAAACAAAGTACTGGAAATAAATAAAATCTGTCCAAATATAAGAAATATTCTTCAACATCTAATGAATAAATGGCGTACAAATGTACGATTCCAAGGTAATATCTTAGGAAAAGCTGATGTCCGAAAGGTATATTTCAGGGCTATTCCCTATCAGCACTATGGTTTTGCCTAGCTCTAAACCCACTATCAACTCTTTTGAACAACACTAAATGTTGCTATAGATTGAACATGAAAAACACAAAAAGACTAACCCATTTACTGTACATGGATGACCTTAAGCTCTACGCCGAAACGCATGATAAATTAGAATCGCTTATAAGTGTAGCAAAAATGTTCAGCGATGACATCGGGATGAAGTTCGGTCTTGATAAATGTGGTATAATAAATATTCATAAAGGGAATGTACAAAACAAACCAAATTTTCTGTGATATTAAACAGATACCACCTGAAGAAACATATCGCTATTTGGGAAACCCTCAGAACCATCGACTGGACCATAATCGTATCAAGGAGGAGTTTCGAATAAAATATCAAAAGCGGCTAACAAAGTTGTTAAACACTTATTTATCAGGGGGTAATCTGATTTCAGCTATCAACACCTGGGCTGTGCCGGTCCTAACCTACTCCTTTGGTATTGTTAAGTGGACTGAATCTGACCTGGAGGAGCTGGACAGATCAACGAGAAGACTGTTACATAAATTCCGCTGTCTTCATCCAAACTCCTCAGTAAAAGATTATATCTACCTCGAACGATGGGAGGCAGAGGGTTGGTTAATATAAAAACACTTTGCCTGAGACAAGAGGAAAAAATGCGACAGGTCCTTTTAAACTCCACCGACATATTAATGAAATTAACTGTTAATGAGGACCGCGGCTTCACTCCGTTGAACCTCCATGAACGAAATTATGATTTAAACATCTCTACCCACCAGTCGAACTTTAATGAATGGAAACAACAAGAAATACATGGAAGATACCCAAAACTCTTGTTTCGAGATGATGTAGACAGACGTTCCTCGGTGGAGTGGCTTTTGGAGAAACAAATATATCCTGAGACCGAGGGTTTTATAATATCAATTCAAGACAGAGTTATCAAGACCAGAAACTATCGAAAGCATTGTTTAAAAGAAGATGTGGTGGATAAATGTAGGAAGTGTGGAGCTGTAGGAGAAACTATAGAACACATCACAGCTGCATGCTCTTCCCTCTCAGACAGTGCTTACTTAGGAAGGCATAATCAAGTTGCAAAAATCGTGCACAGGGCAATTGCAATAGAGCATAAATTATTGGATGAATCGACGCCCCCATTCAATAAGTACACCCCTCCTCCAGTGCTGGAAACAAGTTCCACCCTTTTGGACTGGGACAGACAGGTTTTAACAGATCGTATTGTCGACTAAAATAGGCCAGATATTCTCCTCATAGATAAAAAGAAGAAAGAAGGAGTAATAATAAACATCGCAGTACCATTATCCTACAACATCAAACAGAAAGAAACAGAAAAAATTTCGAAATATGAAAACTTATCTTATGAACTAAAACATGTTTGGAAATTAAATGCTACCAAAACATACCCACTCGTGATATCGGCGGAAGGCCTGGTCAGTAAAAACTTCCTAAAAAACGTAAAAGAACTTAAACTACCCAAAAACGTTCTGAACATGGGACAGCGCGCAGTTTTGTTGCAAACAGCCCATATCGTAAGAAAATTTTTTATCTTAAGTCCAGATATAAGATGAGGTTCTTCTTCTGTGACCGAACCTGTTCTCAAAACAACTCTGGGGAAGGTGAGCATTTTTACTAGCAAAAATAGCTGAGAAAACGTAGGATGATGATGATGATAATGATAATGATAATGATAATGATAATGATAATGATAATGATAATGATAATGATAATAATAATAATAATAATAATAATAATAATAATAATAATAATAATAATAATAATAATAATAATATTTTGTAAACAGAACCATTTCATTTCATATTTTTGTCATACCTACGATTCGGAACGATCGAAATGAGCACAGAATTTTTCATTACTTATTCTGTAACGCCTTCTTTAAATTAATGTATAAGAATGACATCTTGCTCATTGTAGCGATTGGCAACACCGTTTGTACTGACTTGCAGGGATTACTCGTATTTTATTTTGTGCTTGGATTGTTTATGACTATTAAGCGAGAATGACTTCTATCATATTAAGAATAGTGTTTAATATTGTATAATAACACCTGCAAATTAGATTACAGTACGGATAAGTCTTTTCAGGGAAGTCCGTGAGTGACGCTTTGACAATTCAAAGGAAGTTTCATTGATGAATCGTCAGTCGTCCAATTCACATTAACATAATCGTATATATGAATGCTCTATCCAAACTTTGATTTCAGTGCTCATAAGTACGTGTAATGATTGTTAAATTATTGAACTCTGTTGATAATTGTGTTGATGTCCGACGATGGACTAACTATTTTATTTACTTCTTCTATGTTTGTAATTTGTATGTTTGACTATCTGCTACGTTGTCCAAGCTTGTACTTGGACCAAGCTTTAGTCTTTTAAATTTAAATACATAAATAAGGGGGCGGCGAAATGGTCCTCCGCTCCGGGCAGCTGAAATCCTCGCCACGCTAACTTAATTAGTTCCAAACGATGAGGTTGTCCAATGCGTTGAGGAGTCTAAATTAATTTTGCAATTGTAAATTATATTAAATATAAATTATATTTAGAATAGATCTATATGTGTTCAGTTCATAATACATTATCTAATAAATACTACAATCAAAACGGCGTCACTCAAGGGTCTGTCATCAGCGAATTACTGTTTTTAATCGCAGTCAACGGCATAACTTTGCACGTCCCTCGACCCCTAAAAGTACAATTATTTGCAGATGACGTCACTATAACAGTAAGTGGCAATAAAATTCACACCACACAACAACTAGCACAATCAACCCTGAACAAACTTGTTGATTGGACTCATGAAACAGGATTCAAAATAACACACTTAAAATCTCAATACATTCCCTTCAATAAAAAGAAAAACTTAAATGATCTTTTCTACTTTTCTATAAAATCTCGACGTCTTTATTGTAATGAAATAACGATTTTAGGGATGCGTTTTGATAATAAATTAGCTAGGAAATACCATATCACCAACTTGAAAATCGAATGTCTAAAGCAAATGATCATCAAATCTCTTTCATCTACTTCATGGGGCGCCGATAAAAAATTATTCTCACATATAATGCATCAATACAATTAAAATTGAACTATGGGTTATTATATATCAGTCAGCTATTTCATCTGTACTAAAGACCTTGAACTCTATACATTCTTCAGGTCATGGATTAGCATTGAAAGTTTTTCGATTTAGCCCAGTCTATGGTATACATACAGAGTTTAACAGTGAACATCTCAAATACCGAGGAAGAAAATTACTTTTTACGTATACAAGTAAAATTTCATCAACCCTCAAAACACCCAACTTACAACAATATATTTACTAATTTTTTTAAGAAATATAGAAAAAAGAAGAACTTTCCTAACATCTATAGAATACTTTGAATTCACTTCTTCAAGAACTTGATATTCGTGCCGTGCACCGTGATGGGGAGGGGATTGAACATTAGAAATGCTGGAGATTTCCAGCAGTTCAGATAGTAATCTTTTCACCCATATTAACTTCTCTCCTCCTTCACTTGCTGCTATTATTTCAGCTTCTGTAATTGATGTTGCCACTGACTTCTGCAGCTGACTGGTCCCCGAAACTGCTCCATTGCTGAAGGTTGCAATGACACCTGTCGTTGAACGTTTTGTCTTCCGTCACTGGCGTAGACAGCATCACTATAGACCTTCAAAATTTGTCCCTTCCTGAAGACGATTCCATGGTTTGCGATGCTCATCAAATGTCGAAATATTCGTTTCACTTCATTCCAATCTTCATTTGTAGGATTTTCCATGGTACGAGCTGCTTTATTGACTGCGAAAGCAACGAGTAGCTGACGTGTAGCTGTAGTCAGGTAAATTAACGCATCCACTGCCTCACGATATGGAACCTTGGCTGTGACTTTTCTCCTTCGTCGTTGTCCTCGCGCCCAATTGGAGTAGACACTCCATTCGAGTCGACCATTCCAAACTTTTCCAGAACTTTTTGTATGTAGTCTTCTTGGTCAATTGTTATTAATCTATCTTCCTTTTGCTATGTTCTCAAGTCCAAGAAGTTTCTGAGAGATCCTCTTGTATGAAATTCCTGCTGTAACATTTCCATGAATTCCTCGAGTTCTTCTATATCAGTAGCAATAACCACATCGTCGTCCACGAAAATTGCAACATACACATGTTTTTCATCTCTTTTGCGGTAGAACAGACATGAATCAGCACAAACTTTTCTTCACGTAACATACTCGCTCAGTATTGTCCTCAAAACCCTCCGGTTGTTCCATATACACGTCTTTTTCAAGGACGCCGTTCAAAAACGCTGTTTTCATATCAAATTGAGCGAGCTTCATTCCAAATGTAGCAGTCACCGCCAACAAGTCCGAATGGTTTCATATCATGCAACAGAGCTGAATGTTTCTTCATAATCAATTCCCTGTCTCTGTACGAAACCTTTTGCCACCAATCGAGCCTTGAAGCGGATTTTGCCATTGTCCAATAGTTTCTGGCAGAAGACCCAGCGATTCTTAAAGATTTGTACATCGTTTGGACGTTCGACAACACCCAGGTATAATTTTCCTTCAGAGAATCCATTTCTTTTTTAAGTGCCTTGAACCCGTCGTCTCTGTCAAGAGACTGCAGTGTAGGAGTTTGGATTCTTGTTTTCAATGATCGACGATCCGGCTATATAGACTAAATCTCCGCTGGTCATCCACGATGGTTTCTTTGATTCACGTTTTCTTCTTGTCTCTTCTTTGGCATCTTCTTTAGCTAGAACATCACTTCCTCCGAAGCTGAGCACTGATGCAAATTCTGATTCACTCCATTCCTCATCCTTTTCATCGTCGTTGACTTCTTCTGGCTTATTTACATCAGATGATGCGAGTTTTTCAAATGAAACTTCAAGATTGTCGGTATTAACGCGCACATTGCAGACAACTTCCAGCTTGAATCTCACATCGTAGCTCAGGACTATCTTCCTTTGGGTCGGAATCCAGACCCTGAATCCATCCATGTCGTTCATGTATCCAACTAGATGTCTATGAACAGCTTTATCGTCAAACTTAGAGAGGAAGTTCTTGTTGATCTGCACGTAGCATTCTGTTCCAAAGATCTTCAAATGATGGAGACTTCCTACTGGTCGTCTATGCCACAATTCTTAGAGAGACATTTTTAATAGAAGACTTTCCAGTGCGGTTTAGGAGTTA
The DNA here is from genome assembly GCA_011170035.1 of Teleogryllus occipitalis. Classification (NCBI taxonomy): domain Eukaryota; kingdom Metazoa; phylum Arthropoda; class Insecta; order Orthoptera; family Gryllidae; genus Teleogryllus; species Teleogryllus occipitalis. Next base: position 103,619 of record BLKR01002961.1, read on the forward strand.
TGTGGCAGTATTGCATGTTTTTGCTCACAGTTCTTTTGGCAACTTGCTTGGATTCAACGTGGAACGCGCGCACTCGGCAGTGGTTTAATTTTAACGTTCCGCAACACCATTTTGCTGTGGTGTATACGGCGCAGTAATGCAGTGTTCTATGCCCCTGCTTGCTAGACCTTCAGAGACCTCCTTGTTGTCAAATTCGTTTCCTCCATCACGCCTCAGTTGCTTGGTAATATGTCCATTCATTTTGGCTTCACTCAAGAACTGTTCCAAAACAGTGCAAACTTCACTTTTGTGCTTCAAAAAGAAAACTCAACGATACTTGCTAAAATCATCTTTAAACACACATAGTAGCGCGTCTTCCCGAGAGATTCAGTCGATGTCGGTCCATTCACTTCGGCGTGGATTTGTTCACTGTTGTGACGCCCGCGCGCTTTCATAAGTCCCGCCACTGAGCCTTGTAATGGCGGGAAGCGCGCGGGCCGTCACGCCAGAATGGGCGGACGGAGACTCGCCGCCATCCTCGGCGGCAGGCCCAGCCGGCGAGCCGCGAGCCCCATGGGCTATTTTGCGGGCCTCCTCACAGCGAGAGGCCAGTCCGGAACCGTGGCGAAGGAGCGCACACGGTAGCAGCGAGAGACAAGGGGCGGTAAGTCTACCCCCCCACTCTTCTACGCCGTAGGGAGACGGCGTGACGCCCGGCCGGGTGGAGGCGCGGGCCCGGACAGTTGGATCCAGTCAGTGATTGCGGAGCCGTGGCTGTGGAGAGCACACGGGAGCAGCGGAGGCAAGGGGCGGTGAACCTACCCCCCACTTATCTACGCCGTAGGGAGACGGAGTAACGCCCGGCCTGGTGGAGGCGCGGGCCTGGAGAGTCTGGATTCGGAGCGCACACGGGAGCAGAACCGTGGCGGAGGAAAGCACACGGAAGCAGGTCCGTGGCTGCGGAGTGCACACGGGAGCAGGACCGTGGCAGGGGAACGCACACGGGAGATGGACCGTGGCGGGAGCAAGCAAGACGGGACGACAGCCGAGAAGACAGTCTTGCAATGTTAGCGGTTGGACCACTATTGTAAAGAGATAAATAAATTGTTATCGTTGACGCGTGCCTTTCTTTTTGTGTACATAACATTCACTAGTTACCATTGGTCGATTCATCCGTTTCTTGAATGGCAACCTATGATTTTTCCCAGTGCACATCCATTGCAGAATTCTTCCCCGCCCTCGTCCACGTTGATGTTCATCTGCTTTAGGACACTCTTCACAAGTTGTTTGTGTTCGTGGCCGAACCTTTCATGATAAACTTGCAATGTCTGCGATGAAGTCATCGTATTCATTTGAACTTGTTGCGCTGGCTTCACAAGGTGCATGTTTAATACATACAGACCATGACTGACATATCCTGTCATCATCCTTTTTTTGGTGACACGATCTTCAACACATATTCTTCTATCATCAAGACTCGTAGAAAAACCCTTCCTCGCAACTGATTTCACGGAAAATTAATGGGGACTTGCTTCAGGAACATACGAAACATTTTTCAGTACGGCATTCGACCAAGCATTATTCAGACATACTTGAATGTTCACACTTCCTTGTCCATGAGCCCGCATGTTTACACCTTGTTTCCCGAGCGAAATATTTTCAGGAACGGCAAACTCTTCATACGATGTAAAATACCGTTTATTCCTGGTGATGTGATTTGTGGCGCCAGTGTCGTAGTACCACTAGTCGGCTTCAATAAAGTTATTGACTGAGGCACCCATTGCATTGAGTCATAACCGCCACATTTGCATCGAACTGACTTTTGTTTCCAGCAGCGCCATCTGTCTTCTTCTCCGGACACTCTGCTGCCCAGTGACCCAACTGCTTACGTTTATGGCATGGAAACTTCTGTTTGCACGTTGAACATTCTTCTTTGATTTTTCTCCTGAGTGACTTCTTTGACGAGGCTCCTTGTTAGGCCCACCGCGTGCAACAAACGCAGTGATTCGACATCCCTTGATCACGCAATTCAGTCGCGCACAATTTTTCAATCAACAAATTCACCGTTTGATTTTCCGACGAAATCGTGTCCCACAAGACTTTAAAATTGTCATATTCTTTTCCCAACGTAGATAAGATACGTCCATTCAAAATTATCTCGGACAAAGTATTTCCTTCATTCTTCGTAAGTTCACCATTCATATCCACGAATAACTTGTGCAATTTCGCGACATGCGTACTGATGTCTTTTTTGTCGTCACGCGAAAAAATGACTCGATCAACATATTCAGCCTTTGCGCACTGTGCACTCAATTATGTCAAATCTCTTTAGCATTGGTGCACGTCAACACGAGCTCGGCAATAGTTTTCCCTAGCGCACTTGCTAACAAACTTGCCGCTTTAGCGTCGTCCTTTTTCCATTGCTGAAGAATTGCTTGTTGTGCCGCATTTGCATCATCTCTCAAAACCAGAAACACTCGCGAACCGTTACCAATGTCAAGTTCATACGCACGAACACCATCGAAATATGCCACTTCCACTTTGCCCAGTCTTCAGGTTCTTCAAGCTTATCCACTTGTATTTTGTAATCGCTCCCGGTAGCCATGTTTTGTTTTGTTCACACCCAAAGTTCCGGTTCAGACGGATAAAACAAAAAAAGTGTTATTTGGACCTTCAATTTCGGATCCACTCACTTGAGAATACGATTCACGCGTGGCCTGGGCCCGTAAGCCAGATTATAATCTGGCTTACTCCCCTCCCATCCATCCTCCTTCAAACAAGAGTAGCCCTAGGTGATCGCGGTTGACATGCGGTTCCTCTGCCTCAGCTAGCGAATTCTCTGAACAGCATTAAGAACTGTTTGAAACTTTTCATTCTATCGCACGTCACAGTGCTTAGGGATGCGGACTAGCTAGTAGCAAAACGGGTTATTTTTTCGCATCAGTTTTGAAGCTTTCAACATCTCAATAACTTTTTAGAGGATTACCAAACTTAGAAATATTGATTATACACTTCGAATTACTAGGTATACCCACCCACCCACTCAGCGCTTCGGTCTGAAGGGTCGCGGGTTCGAGTCCCGCCTTGGGCATGGTTGTTTGTCCCGTATCTCTCATGTATGTGTTGTCGAGGAGAGCCTCGCGTTCTGCTCCAGATCAGAGGGGCCCGCAAGTGTGTTGGTGTCTAGTGTCGAATATGCGACCCATCGGGACGTAGAGGGTCACCGGCTGCTGGCTGGATAAAGCGCTAGAAAAAAAAATTATGACACGTATTAAGTTTTGTTAACTTCTTAAACATTCTCGACAATTCTTTAAATTCTCGAAAATTTGGAGGTTTTACTGAAAATCAAACCTGAGCAATTTTCGTAAGCGGATTTTCTTCTAATCCAGACAAAATTTAAAGAAATAATTTGGAGCCTATTGGAGAAAGTTTCGAAAATTCCCAAGGGGCTTTTCCTGCAGCCTACTTGAGTTCAAACTCTCAGGGCCTCGAGTTCCTTCGGATCGATCGGAGAATTATCAGTTTTGGAGAAAATCGTCTGAACGGTTTAGGCGCTAGCATTGACCACAGACGGACTGACCTACGGACGTTTTGCCGTCAATTAATTTTTGTGTATCAAGGTCCCACAAAACATGGATGCTGACTACACAGCGCTGTTTTTCCACGCACGAATTCAATAGTTTCTCTTCTTAGGGCCAGAAATTAAAAATCACCTATTTAAAAAAGGTCATGTACATTTTTTAGAAACACGAGTCATTTTGGGGTGATTTCTGCATAAAATTAATGCAATACGATTAATACGAGTCTCGGCTCCTGGGCCTCATCGCAGAGAACGATCGGAACTGGGTTTTTGAAGCCGACTCTCACTGCTACAGACAACGCAGTCAAACAAGTTATCTCCAGGGGTTGGGCAGTATTTAAATATTTGTATTTGAAATACGTTTTTTAAATATTTGTATTTGAAATACGTATTTTAAATACATTTCGTATTTGAAAAACTGTATTTTTGAGTTTTTTGGCCTTGTATTCTGGAAATGTATTTAAATACATTAAAAAAGGTATATTTAAAAAACAAAATAAGTACTTAAAATACCTTATGTACAGCCTAAGAAGAAGATAACGAGGATAGTTTTTTGTTTGATTCCGCTAGTGAATGCATTTCATTAAAACAAAAATAAAAGCTCCTTTCAGCTGTTTAATTTGAATTCTCTTCATTTTTAGATGATAAATCTACATAATTAAAAATGCTGGACAATTATTCGACAATAAAAAAAGCATTTATTCATCATAACACTACTTTACATTCTTCCATGAAAGTTGAATGACTGGTTTCCTTTGTGAGTTTTATACATTCCACAACTAGGGCTTTATTGCCTGATGATTTCTTTGAAAAATTAGTTGTTTTAAAAGGACATTCCTTTGTTTGAGTTAGACATATTTTTACATCATTTTATATTTGAAAGTGTTTATACAGATATGTATATTACAGTTAGTTATTGCTCAGAAATTTGTACAACTGTCAATTACTAATTTATTGTAATTGACAATTACAATGTATTGTTGCAATAAAAATATATAATACAAAATTATTATATTTTACTGTATTTGAAGTATTTTAAATGCGTATATTTTTAGCAAATCAACACCTGATGTATTTTGAGTATGTATTTAAATATTTATTTACAAAGTATTTTGGTAAAGTATTTAATTACGAAACTTAAATTATTTTGCCCAATCCTGCTACCTGCAAATAGGCATGCTTAATTAGATCAATTTAGCATCATCAAAAAAGAATGTGGGTTAATACAATGAATGTGCCCAACATTGTAGAAATAAATGAATATTGGAAATTTTGAAATTAATTACCGTCTTTTACAAATTGTTTTACAGAGAGATTTCAACAGATTAAAAGTTGCTATTATTGGGCAAAGTACCTTTGCTGCAGAAGTTTACAAACTTTTGCGAAAAGATGGTCACAAAATCGTTGGAGTTTTCACTGTCCCTGACAAAGGAAATAGAGAAGATCCCTTAGGTAAGTTAACTAATAAAATGAAACTAGTAGTTTAAATTTTTGTCAATACCTGTCATACACAAACTGAAAATTTTTCAAACTGATTAGGAAACATTACAATTTGGGAATTTTGAATTTCTAGCCTCAACAGCTGCAGCTGATGACATACCAGTTTTCAAAGTGAAGGCATGGCGAAAAGCTGGCTTACCAATTTCAGAGATTGTTGAACAGTATAAAAATATTGGAGCAGATTTGAATGTGCTTCCTTTCTGCAAACAATTCATACCCATGCAAGTTATCAATTATCCTGCTCTGAAAAGTATATGTTACCATCCATCAATCTTGCCAAAGCACAGAGGAGTCAGTGCTATTAGCTGGTAAGTTAAGAAATCATTTAATAATCATATCAATCCTACTAAAAGGGGTATATATTTATGTGACATAACTTATACTGTTACCAAGAGATGTTTGTTATGAAAAAAGGGTAATCAATATTGCTTACAAACTACCATTAATTAACCTACATTGGCAGGTCAAACCTTAATTAAAATCACTATATCCTTCAATCATGTAGACTGAGTGATTCTATGCAGCCCAAACTTAAGTCTTTTATGAAGTTATCTGGAGAAAAGAAAATGACATCATAGTGCAAACAAGAAATTTTCTATGATTAAATAAAAATTAAGGATTTTTTACAAACCATTAAATGTGCTTGAACTTAGTCATCTGTGAAGACACTGGTAACCTTTGGCAAAAAAAAATTAAAATTCAAACTTTTCATGAGCATTCATTTGCCCATCATTTGAACACATTTTTTCAACCTTTAGAAAATTTTTATTAGCCTCTATTCACGAATTAGAGCAAAAACAAAATTTTCAGGCCATCTTCACACTTTTACAAAACTATAAAGTTTTGACTGAAATATTAAAAAAAAAAATTGGAAATGCGGTTTTGTTTGTCCATTGTGTAACCACCATTCAAGATCTTTACGTACATTACTTTTACCCCATTTACCCTGTCAGATAGTGCCAAAAAACCTATTCCAATGAAACCAAAAAGCTCGAACCTGGCCCCCTCAAAATTAAAAAATGAATTTTTTTAAAAATTTTATATTTTATGTTTGCCACAGTCTGGCATTAAGAGTTTTCCCGTTGAAAATCACCGATTTCCGATACACAATTAGAGTACTTTTCTTAAGAAGTAAAGCGAGAATGTTAAAAGGAACTCTAGTTCTTTTAATTACCTATTATAACAGTTAATCATATAATAAAAGATCAATTCCCTTATGAATGATTCAGTCAATTGCTACATATAATTGTTTATTCTAAACAAGATTTATCCACTTTTTCATTACCCATGCTCGGGAATAAGAGTTTTACTGTCGAAAAAGGTCTTTGTTCTCCCACATCATTACAAAAGTTTTTCTATACGTGTAAGCACTATGCAAGAAAGGAAAAACCCATTTTTATTTCCATCCAATAGTAGTTGAAATTCTCATGCTCCAAAAATAGCTGTGCTGATGACATCAACAATAACAGTAATCAATCGTTATTATAATTGTCATAATTTTTGTGATAGAATATTTTCTCAAAAAAATTGCTAAAAATAAATGTATAGCCAATATTATCAGTCTATGATCACAAACCCTCATAAAAGCTGTAGACTGATGCACCCAGACATTATTTTTCATTGAACTAGAACATTTTTTGTTCCTTCTTATGACCATCTTTTCTTTTTTTTCTTTTTTTTTCCAGGACCTTAATTAATGGTGACAAGGAAGCTGGTTTCTCTATTTTCTGGGCAGATGATGGTTTAGACACAGGACCAATTTTACTTCAACGTTCCTGTCCAGTGGAGCCTAATGACACAGTTGATTCTCTGTACAATCGATTTCTGTATCCAGAAGGCATCAAAGCTATGGTATACCTCAACACTTTGGATATCTTTCAAACACTTACTTGTATTCCATGAGCTAATGCAATGATTACTGCTCAAAAAGAAAAAAAAAATCATAAACCAATTATAAATAGATATAAATATACTATTATAAAAGTTAATATAGTGGAAAAATCATAACAAATTCATAACTCAGTCCAAATTGTAAACACCTACATCAATTTTAACATAATAGGAAAATTAGTAGCAATGTTCTGATAATGCTTTATAAAAGTACAGAGCTGTATTAGAATTTCTATCTGATAATTAATATCAACTTTGCTATTAATCGTAATATATCGTCATATACATAAATGTCATATACGTAATATATCAACTTTGATATTAATGATTTCAAAACATTATCTCAAAATAAAATAAATTAGAATATAATTATAGAATCTTTATAATTCTGAAGTTAAGATTCTTATATTTACATAATATACTACTATGTGGAATGCTAAGACCATAAAAACTATTTTGCACACAATTAGAGAAATCTTGCCATTAATTATAACCATCTATTGTGTGTATTTGCTAATGATGTCATCACAAGTGAGCTCTTAGATAATGAGCATAACCTGTAAAAACAGAAGGAAAAGTATCTGCATACTTAACACTTCATCAGTAAATAAACTTCATTTCTTTGTGTAATGTAGGCAGAAGCTGTCAACATGGTAGCAAATGGAAATGCTCCAAAAATTCCACAAAAAGAGGAAGGTGCATCTTATGAACCATCATTAGGCAAGGTAGACTTGCAACAGGTAATGCCACAAAATATCATTTGACTATATTCATAGAGATACAATTTTCTTAACTTTTAATTTGTACCAGAACAATTTCAAGTAATTAGATGAACTTGTCATTAGAGAATGCAAATAAATATCTGTTTTTAACTTTATTGGGAACACTTTCAAATTAGTAGCAACTGTTGTCTGTCTGTAACCCTTTAGCAGTTGTATGGAGAATCCTAACATAAATGGTCATTTAGAGTGGCAGTAACACCCGACACAAAATTTAAATTGTATCAAATGACATCAGAATTATGATTCAGCTGGAAGAAAAACTAAGAAAAATTTGATGCCTAATTTTCAAAGAATTTATTTTAATAAAATGCCAAATTTATTTTCAATTAATTTATCAGTTTTATGTGAAAATTGCATTAAGGAAAGTATTTAAAACTCATTTGTTTTTTATTATTTAACTTTAAAAGCAATCTTAAACTAGTCTTAACACACACTCTTCACAAATTATGATTGAGAATATTTCACAACAAAGACTGTTGAAGAGAAGAGTGTCTGGGACTTCATAATTACAATGTTGTCACTTCCCAGGAAAATTGGAGGACACAAATGTTATTAGTATAGGGAATCAGAATGCCTTCAATGAAAGGCATATGAAGATGTCGCTATGCAAGTATTTATTATTATTATCATTATTATTATTATTAGTATTAGTATTAGTATTAGTAGTAGTAGTAGTAGTAGTAGTAGTAGTAGTAGTAGTAGTAGTAGTAGTAGTAGTAGTAGTAGTAGCTTAGAAGAAGTTGCAGCAACTTGCTGAATGACACTGCACAAGGCAAATTGTAAATCCTCAAGACTTCAGACTCACAATTTCGGTATCACAGTTTACCCAAAAACACAGTTTTCATAATGCTGGGGTGTTTTGAAGACATCCTGTTTTAATACTGGTGTTAAAAAATGTCCAGATTTAGAAACAATTTATATGAATTGATATTTATATGAATATTACACAGTTGGATGAACGGTTTAAAATTCTTTGTGTAGACCAAGAACTAATAGGAATATGAAATGTTTGTACAGGTGGATTGGTCTCTTCCAGCAGTAAAAATACACAATTTTATTCGTGGCCTTGACAGCTCACCAGGTGCTTGGGTGGTAATGAATGGGAAGCAAACTAAAGTATATGGATCAACATTATGGGAAAAACCAACAGTGGATGGACAAGAAGTAGAGATTTCTGGGATGTCAGGCAAAGGAATAATACATACGGAAGGTCTTCTGCTGCATGGTTCAGATAGTAAATTGGTAAGTTAAGATTTTATTCCCATAGAAATATTCACACTATACCAGAAATTAAATATAGCAAAATAAAAAATTGCAAAATATTTCATTTATATGGTTTATTTCAGTAAAATAAAATTCATCTATGAATATTTATTTTTTAGATAATCAATTGGTTATTTAGAATTTGACTACAATCACTTAAATTCAATAATTTTCAATTTAATTTCATTCAATTTTTTTTTACATGAATGAATTGCACTTCTCCTCATAGTATGTCAAACATTTTTAACTGTTTTTTGATGTTAAAAATAAATAAAAATAAATTTGTGGGGGAATTTATAATATGGACAGACAGATAATTCCACCTTTATTCTCAATTAAAAATACATTCAACTGTATGAAAGCTATGTTTTAACAAAATTTTTAAAAATTTCATTATCAAACTCGTAGAGCTAAAATAGCACTTACTTTCTCATTTTGTTTCTAAATGTAACAAGACATTATATTACAAGTTGAATCCACAAAAGTGTTCTAGCCTACAAAAATATTTTACAGGGGTGGGATTTGAACTTGGGCTCATGGGATCTGTAATCAATGTTCTTATCTGTTACACCAACAGTAGTGGTGAAGTATGTTTCCCAAAATTGCTAACTTGGGACTAAAAGCTGAACTTTGACAATGTATAACATTTCAGAAGTTTTAATGAATATTGAATCTATGCCATATTATTAAGCAAACTTTGTTCTATTCAAGAAAAAACTTAAAAGAAAATATTTGGAACTGTTTTTGAGAAAATCTGTTTACATATTTTCTTAATCATCATGATTTCAGTCAAAATTACCTGAAATTTATATTTTGATAAAATTCTACATAACATTATTTAAAGATCCAATTTGAAGAACAGATTGTACTATGAAAAACTCTCTATCTTTAATAATGTAGTTGTGAGAGAGCATTGAACAAAATTTTTAACTTTTGCAATTTTTGAAAATTCAGAAGTTTACTGAAAATCAGAACCGTGTCATTTTTATAATCACACTTCAATTCAAGTTAAAAATTTAAAGAAAAAATTTGGAACCTTTTCTGAAAAAATTTCCAAAATTCTTTAGGGGCTTGCTCCCAAATTAAAATATCCATTTTAAATCCAATGGGACTTGTCATCAGTCAAGTCGATCAGGGAATATCCATTTTGTTGAAAATCCTGTGTACAGTTCAGGGTCAGACAGACGTTTTGAGAGAAATCACATTTTTGTTATCAAGGATCCCCAAAATGTCTATTTTAACTATACTACATATACATATATAAGAAAGAATACAAGAATACAACTTTTTTTTTTGGAGCAGGGATAAACAAAATGTGTTTTTCTATTACGAAAATTGACATTTTCCATGTAGCATTTCATAACTTTCACTACATGGAAAGAGGAAAAAGTGTACAATAATTTCCCAAAGACTACTGCTGAGTGATTGTGAAACACTTCTTTTATTTAAACATATTTCTGTTCATAGACATGTACACATATTAGATCACCCTTATCACTTTATGCTGTGATGTATTTTAAGTATCTTAAATGCAAATAATTTCAATTTTTAGGTCAATATTAAGCGTATATCAATTGATGGAAAAATGATTGCTGCAAGCAATTATGGTCAGGAGGGAAAAGCAGAAGAACAAATGGACTTCACAGAAGAAGAAAGAAATACAGTGAAGAAACTTGCTTGTATATGGAATGGAATACTGAACATAAATGTTGAAGATAACACAGATTTCTTTGCTTCTGGAGCTGGGTCAATGGATGTCGTGAGGTAACGATTAGCACCACTTTAATTGTTTTTCCATTTCCTTTGAGTCTTAACTCTCTTCTTTGCCTTCTCTCTCTGTTAAATCTCTCATGTTATTTTCATGGATGCAGAGCAACAAATCAAAATGCATGACACTGTAATTCATTAAAATTTATTTTGAAGCAAATTGTTAATATTTTCTAATCTTCCTCAACATATTCCAAAGATATGCTTATCAAAAACTATTAAGTTTATTGGAAAATAGAGAGAACATTAATATCATGAAGAAAGAAAATCTTAATTTCAGTGCTATGACCTCTTCTACGTAGATTTGAGAGGAAAATCATAAGACGAATGTATGGAACAGTTAAGGATAAGGAGAAAAGATAATGAGAAAAATGGAGGATAAGATATAATGAAGAAATAAACAACATACCTAATGGAGATTGTTTTTGTTTGATTTGTAAAGTATCACAGACTTTCTTGGTTAGAACACATGCAGAGAATGGGAACAGAAAGAATGTCTAAAAACAAACTCAAAAATATTATTGTAGGTCTAAGAAAATGTGGTAGGCCCAAGAAAAGTTGGATCCAGTATGTTGTGGATGTCCTGATGAAGATGAAAGTGATCGAATGGTGGAGAAGGCTGAGAGAAGAGAGCAACGGAGGCAGATCATGAAGGCAGCCTTGGCCCACATCGGGCTGCAGTGCTTTGGAAGAAGAGATATGACCCTTCAAAATGCATTATATTTTGAGGAAACAGGCTTCTTTATCTGGAATTAATAGATACTTATCTGTTCTAGGCACAGTTGCCAACATTTTGGCCATCATATGATGCATCATAATGCATAAATATAATGCATATCTGCATTATAGATTGTCTTGGAGTTATTGCATTTTGATCTGTTGCTCCTTATTCATAAAAATAACATAAAGGAAAATTCCATAATAGTTAATTCTTCAAAGTACATGGATTTAAATATGTTACATTACTAAAGAAAGAAGGAAGCATTTGTGCACTTCTTTTAAGAATGATGAAATATTACTCAATGAAATATTTTGTATTTTGCAGACTTGTGGAAGAAGTTAAAGACAAACTGAATCTTGTAATTCAAAATGAAGATTTATTTATGGCCACTACATTTAAGGATTTTGCCCAACTAGTCATTACAAAATGTCGAGGAGGTTCAGAAGCAAAGAAACTAACGCACAAATCTATAGATGTATTTGCAAACAACATGACTCTGCATTTTCCTAATCAACTTTTCATAAATGGTGAATTTGTTGATGCTGTACCTAACACAACATTGGACAGTATTAATCCACATGATGAAAGTGTGATTTGTAAGGTAAATTATGAATATTTAACATTTTAAAAATAATTTATTTTCTTCTCCAAAAATAATTTCAATAGAACTGCAGATATCACATTAAAAATTCTAAAATAAAATGAAAAAAACCATATCCAGTGAAATATATTTTTCAGTAAAATTAAATGCTCAGAAAATGTTGTTTTGGTTACATCATAAACATAATGGGAAGATATCTTTTTTTAAACTAAATGCTCAATGTTTTGAGTTCCCAAAGAATTTGCACGTTTTTAAAAAATCTGATAATTTCTGTAATATTAGTCTTCACAGGAATTAATTCATATCATAGAAAACATGCAGAAACATGTCTTATTGGAGAACATCTTGACAAGGAATTTTCATTAAACAAAATTTGCAATTTGATTGTGTCCTTAAGCTAAGTGGGAAACTTGTAACAACACTCAGGTTTTATAGTTGCTCAAGAGAAAAAAATGTTATTTTAAAATAAAAGTAATTTCTATTTTCTATTGAAATCTCAAAGCAAGTTTTTGGTAGGTGCAATGTGCTTCCAAGGATGATGTGAACAAGGCTGTGCAAGCAGCAAAACGAGCTTTTGAAGATGGTGAATGGTCTAAAATCAGTGCACGAGAACGAGGCAATCTACTATTCAGGTAGCTTCTTGCATTCTAATAAACAAGATATAACCATAAAAAATTATAGGAAAAAAATAAACACTCACATTAATAATTTATTATATAATGAATAGTAGAACATCAGTTAAAACATCATTAATGCTAAATTTAACTGGGCTATGCAAACTCAGGAGAGCTGCTGATTGAAATCAAATAAAGGAAACCTTCTTGATATATATTGCCACTTCCATGACCCTAAACTCTTTTCATTTAACAAATTACATGCTCTGAAAACTTTGATGATCGAATGAAGATAATCTACTTTAATTTTAATTTTAAAAATGTGAGTAACATTGACAGTTAACTCCTCCCAGATAGCTCAACTAATTTTTGAAACATAAGTACAAATCATAGCTCAATGGAGGATCTTCTCTTATCATTTTCATGGGTGGGTATCAATGTGCAGTAAGTTCATGACAGAATCCACTCAAAGCTAGTATTTTTGGGTTATATTTCTGGAACAAGTACTCAGATTGGAATATAACTAACAAACATAAAATATTAATAAAAAGTTAAATTAATCATATTTTAAATTATAAAAATATAAATAAATTATTGAAACACAAATTGCGAATTGTTCCGTTGTCTCAGTTCCCTGAAAATTACACGAAAACTATCCAAAATTTCAATATTTTGTACTTGACATTATTTGAAGATGTAATGTTGAAGAGATTTCATTAACAAAAATGTTTCTTTTTTCAACAATACTGTACTCCTTCTACAAAGTAGGAGAAAGTTAAAATATGTGAAATTATTGTAGTTTAGAAGTTTGATTTAGGATTTTCCTATATTCTTAATGTTTTAAACTCAACTTTGAGTTGTTTTTTTTAATAATTAATTAATTTAATTTATTTTTTAAATAAAAAAAGGGGTGGAATTTATTATATTTATGTCCATATCTTTGAAGCTTAAATTCATAAGTGATGTGTGGCAATGAAAATTCTTTCTTGCAGATTGGCTGATCTGATGGATGAACATCGAGAAGAGCTAGCTTCAATAGAATCTTTAGATTCAGGAGCCGTTTACACTTTAGCATTGAAAACACACGTGGGAATGTCTATAGAAACTTGGCGATATTTTGCCGGTTGGTGTGACAAAATACAGGGCAGTACCATTCCAATTAGTCATGCCAGGCCCAACAGAAACTTGACACTAACAAAAAAGGAACCAATAGGGTAAGAATTTATCATATCTACCATCTAGGGTATAAACAAAAGTCAAAATCATATTTTCCACGATATTATCATGTTAGTATCATTTTAAGTTTTGTTTAAAATATGGTAATTATTGCAAAAGAGTGACTAAAAATTTACTGGGCATTTTCTTGACAATTTCACTGAACCAACATATGGATGTACAAGTTCTTTGATATTCTAAGATTTAAAGATAAAGTTGAGGTTAATCAAAATGCTTTCATTTACCTTTGATTGGATTTCAGAGTATGTGGATTAATTACTCCTTGGAACTACCCACTCATGATGTTGAGCTGGAAAATGGCATCTTGTCTAGCTGCAGGGAACACTGTGGTTATGAAACCAGCTCAGGTTTCACCCCTTAGTGCACTTAAGTTTGCCGAGTTGTCCATCCTGGCAGGTATCCCACCGGGTGTCATAAACATTCTTCCAGGGAAAGGTAGGAAAATTGATTAAGATTAGGATTAGATTACTTGAAAAGATAAATCAAAAAGGTCCTAAAACAAATAAGACTAGTTTCCAACCCATAATTGTGCTCAACATACCTCTCACATTAATTCTGTTTATTGCCAATATCAGGCATCAGCAAAATTCACTTATTACAATATGCATTTAAGTATGAATAAAAGTAGCCTACTTATAACCAAATATAATGATACATTTCTGAAGGTATTAAAGACTTTCTCTTTCCAAGTAAATGAAAAAAGTCAAAATTGTATGAAAAGCTTTAACTCTCATTTGTTTGCCAAAAATGTGAGCCAAACACAACTACAAAACTAGTTTCATACAGAAACTCTGATTCTCGATGCATGACTGACAGAACATCGGGTAAATAGGGATTAAACATTTTGAGTGGAAAGGAAAGGCAAATTTATGGTGGTTTTTGAAACAGTCAGTAATGAATTAAGTTGAGCGCAGTACGTCCTACACTTTGCATTGTGTTTGTTTACTGTACAATAGTAATGAAAAAAGACGTCATGACTGTCAAACAGAAAAACAAACATAATTGACAGAAAGCAAAACGCTGACTAAAAGAAGTAGCAAAAAATCTTTCTATGAAGCTCTCCACCAATCTGAACGGAAATGTCTCATTTTCTTCTCTTCCCTTTTTCATCATCTACTTTCTCCTTTCTCCTTCATATTAATAAATACCCATGTTATAAGAGAACATAATATTCACATTGTATTACAACTAGAGAAAGAGAGATAATAATATGCAGCTGAACAAACCCAAACAAAATAATTTTCCAAAATGTAGCATGCAGACTGCTCAAGAACAAAATGCTCTCATGTCACACCGCAATAAATTCAGTATTGTAATGAAAACAGTCTTCATAATTATTGTAATATAGTATATACATATACACAGTTGAACTGTCCTTTACACATCAATAATATAAAAAATATTGCTTTTTTATAATGGAGCATGTGTATAGCAAATATTTAATTGGTTTAATATTCAATAAACACATATTTCAAAAATATTAATTTGGAAATGTAATTTCAAAGAAAAAATCATGAACCCTAATCATTTATTTGGCTAGTACCTTTAATGGCATTGCAACATTGTTCTTTGACTTTCACTATAAAAGGTTCAATAAAGATGGTCAGACTAAATCTTGTTTAAGAGAAATTAGATTTACAATAACTATGTGAAATTCATAGTCTTTAGAACTCTCTGGTTGCTTCAAGGCAAAGAGGCATGAATGACATTTGCCTAACTATACACAACCTTCAGGCTCTCAACAAAGTATTAACCAATACACATTTTCTTTTTAAGGTTCTGAAACTGGCAATGCCATTGCTAATCATCCTGACATCAGAAAACTAGGATTCACTGGAAGTACATCTGTGGGGCAAGTGATCATGCGAACCTGTGCAGATTCTAATGTGAAAAAAGTATCTCTTGAATTAGGAGGGAAAAGTCCTTTAATAATTTTTAATGATTGTGATTTGGACAGAGCAGTTAGAATGGCAAGTATTTCCACATTCAACTTACAATATTGACCCAATAACATATTGACTGATTTCTCCAGTCTCCTCAGAGTTGATGAAAACAATGAAACATACCCAATGCAAAGCAGGAAAGAAACACTTTTTCAAGGAATCTTTCATTTTAAAAGACATTTTTGTTTGTTTAGATAACTTCAAGACTAGATCACTGATACTAACGGCCATAACGAGAAATTAATTTATATTTTAATTACTGAATATATGTTAGCTATCACTTTAATACTGTTTTTGAAAACTCAGTATTACTCTAGAGTTTTTAATTGTTAACAAATTGAACAAGAAACAAAAATAATGAACTTAACATATAAACATCGATATCTTAATTATAAAGAAAGAAAACATGTTTCTTAATAGGAAATAAAATAATGCCCTCCATCCTACATTGTATTTCAAACTCTTCAGAATGTGGATTATTGAACAATCTTTGAATAAACTTTAAAATTCTAAGCCTTAAATGCTTTGCAACAATGTATAGAACTAACTATAGAGCTATTTACATAAAAACATTTATAAATATTGTTTTCTTATAAACATTTGCTCTAAAATTAATTTTAAACATTGAAATATTGATTTCAGGCTATGAGTGGGGTTTTCTTCAATAAAGGAGAGAACTGTATTGCAGCAGGGCGTTTGTTTGTGGATTCTTCTATCCACGATGAGTTTGTTGAGAGAGTAGTTAAAGAAACTAAGAAAATGGTAAATAGTATGTCATACTATGTTACTCAAACTCTTAAGCATGAATTATGAATACTTTCATTTTTCTAAATGCATGACTGGATAAGCTAGATGAAAGTATCTTTCTTGGAAGAGTTGAAAATAAAACAATTATTTGTTTAATAGAATGTAGGATTTTATCTTCTTTTATCTTTAGAAATTCTGATGACACTTCGGTTTAGCATAAAAAATATAAATTTTAATAAAACAACATTACAAATCATTATGAGAGAATATTTTTGATTTTACATGAAATTCAATAAAGTGTTCACAACATTAGACCAAATTTTACATGCAATTGAATTGCAATTGAAAAGCAAATTTCTTTTAAAATACATGTTTAATTTGAATTTCCAGGTTATGGGTGATCCATTTAATCGTAGCACCGAACATGGCCCTCAAAATCACAAAGCTCACTTGGATAAATTAGTTGAATTTTGTAACCTTGGTATTAAAGAAGGTGCTACACTTCTATGTGGAGGGAAACGAGCTGACAGAAAAGGTTTTTACTTTGAACCAACTGTGTTCACTGATGTTGAGGATCACATGTATATTGCACAAGAGGAATCGTTTGGACCTGTAATGGTTATTTCAAAGTTTGCAAGTGGGTAAGTGTTTGGGAGGCAAATGTTTGTTTTCTAAACCATTATTATGAAGCTGTTCATTTTGGCTGACCCAGAGCTGAATCATCAAGTAGCTTCAAAAGATGTTGCCATAATTTATATAATCCAAAGGGTAGATGTTTAAATACATTCAATGAATTAGAATCAAAAGTTGATATCATTCAATGTTCAATTAGCACAAAAATGTATTGATTTCAGAAACATAGATGCTGTAATAAAGAGAGCCAACAATACAGAGTATGGACTTGCATCAGGTGTATTTACAAGAGATATTAACCGAGCCCTTTATATTGCTGAAAAGATTGATGCTGGCACTGTGTTTATTAATACCTATAACAAGACTGATGTTGCAGCACCATTTGGAGGCTTCAAACAGTCTGGATTTGGAAAGGATCTGGGTATGTATTGTCATATTATATGTATGGGTTTTTTATTTTATTTTTTTTATTTTTATTTTTTTATTATTATTTTATTGGGATAATGAAATAGAGAGAAATGAATTTATTTTTTCCTCTTTCAGGAAAAGCTGCTTTGGATGAATACCTTAAAACAAAATGCATCACATTTGAATATTAATCATCTCAAAAATGTATAGTTTTGTAACTTTCTTTTTACAATTATGGTTATTCTAAAGCAGCTAGTTGTCATAACTTTTGTATCATCTTTAAATTGCAAAATTTTTAGAAGCTGCATCTATTGAGTTTTCAGAGTGTAAAATCAATGTACCTTTCTATTTGCTCAGTAAATGAAGCTACCAATTATTGGGTACGCAATTATTGATGTCCATTGTATAGCTTCCTTTTCTTTGAGTTTGTAATATTTCAAAAACATTGTCATACTGAATTATTTTTTGCCTGTTCTGAGAAAGTACCTAAATACATTCCTATGCAAAAAGCAAATCTTGCTAGATTTTTTTATTGAACTGCTAATGTTTCACCTAAATGAACATTTAAATGAAATGTAAAAACAGGTACCAATTCACTATTTTGAAGTGCCATGCAAATATTTTGTACACTATTTTTTAACTATTTTTTATAATAAAGACTGAATTGAAATAACATTATAGTGATGATAGATTTATTCTTTAATTATTTGTTCCCACTTAGTCTAAAAGAAAGATTAACTTCAGACATTAGATGAGATGTGTGTGTGCTGCACCAAAATTTTAGCAGAACAGTCTTTAAATTCATGCTGTTCATGAGGCAATAAACTAAAAAACACCCTTGTGGAGAAGGTATGATGTGAGTTTTTCAGATAATTATTGATCTTTTTGTATTTACCATACTCAGATCTAATTTTTTAATAGCGTAAATATGAATATATATAAAAAGATGTACAGAACATTATTAACCCTTAGAAACCAGGCTGTATGTGACAGACAGCAAGAATTTCATTCATTGTTGTTGACAAGGACTTGTTCCTGTATGTCTCCGATGTTGAGTTACCTTCTTCATTAGTCGTTGTTGTGAACTAGTGTTGGTGTCATTTAACAAGTTTATGAAAACAACAGTGTTTGAGAGGCAAGGGCACCAGTAGGAGCAGTTTTTTGTTCGTTTGTTTGTATTTTGTGACTGTGCCACAGTGACTGATATGGACAGAATGTAAATATAATTTCAACTGCTCTAGGTAACAAAACTGTTTTTATCTGTTTAATTTTCCCAAAATGTCATGCTCTCAGAAAGTGGAAGAGGAGACTGAACAGAAAAGGCGAGAAAAATACAAAGAAAGGGAAAGGGATAAGAGATAATTTTTTTTTTTTTTTGGTTGATTGAGATTTTGACAACACAATTTGTTCTTGGTTCATTCACAATTTGTTCTTGTTTACTGAAGGAGAGGAATCTCTCCTAATGTTTCTGACTCAGATCTGTGTGGGGTTGAAGATGATAGAACTCCTAACCATTCAGGTACAATGTACATTCATGGTTAAAAAGCACACAGTGATTATAGCTGGAAAGGGGGAGATTAAGAATCTAGTACTGATACTGAAACAAATGATGAAGAGGGACCTGAGGAAGTGTCAGCATAACACAGATGATCAAGTAACAACTCCTGAATCAGAAGAAGAGAGGGGTGATGAAATTCTACCTGAGACATCTGTGCGAGAAAACGGTAGTAGGCTGTTCCGTTTACCCCTACCTCCCCACGATTCTCTCGCTGCGATTGGTTAAACGTGTGATGACGCAATCACTCGTGCCGTAAAATGCTAATACGTCATCATTTGTGCCGTAAAATGCCCCAGTATGAACGATTTCTTGCAACGGAAAAGGTCGTTTGTAATGCCGGTATACCGATAATAGTCGCGTGCATTCAACCTCAGCAATCCCAGCACTTCTGGGATTGAGCAAGAATGAGAATTTAATGAATATTGATAATTAAAATTACGATGAACCGTAGGTCACTTGATTAAAAATATTGCGCCCACTATCTCTGGCGCCGGCCCAATGTGCTCCGCTGGGGTTCGGAGCTGCGCGCACATCTTCACTGGGCCAGGGGCAGGCGGCGATTGCGAGGAAGCCGTAGCCGAGGAGGTGCTGAGCCCAGCTAGCTCCAGACAGTATATACCGGTGATCAGCTGAAAACGCAACCCTGCTTTGCGAGGGTCTGAGAGAAAAGTGAAAGAGTTGCAACACTGCTTCTGGGACAGCTCCTTTGACAGCATTTCTGCGACAAGCCCTTTCACTCACCACACCCTTCCTTTCACTGGCCCCATTCGTGTGATCGGGGTCATATCTACTGAAAGCAAAACAGGCTGCGTCTTCATTCACTATTTTGAAGTTAACTTATGATGCAAAAAGATTTGAGTACCGAGTACCATATCTCGATATTTTGAATTTTTTTTGCGAGGTTCGCTTGTTTCTGACACCAATTCTTCACAATAAATATTTTCCTTAACTTTATCGATTGTTAAACTAGCTTTCATATTTTCGTTTGCAGGAAACATTCTTTCTTAAGGCGAAGATAAATAGGATGAAGAGCAATGCTGTGATGTATCGTTATCCAGTGACGACCTTTCACTGACAATTTCTGAATATTTTGCACTGACCTCTGATCCGCTCTTTATTTTATTTATTATTATTATTATTATTATTATTATTATTATTATTATTATTATTATTATTATTATTATTATTTTACGTCAAAACAGTTAAAACTGTGTATGAAGTGCTATGGGGAGAAGTGAATTCTGTGCACATTTTCAAAATTCAGTGATCCCTACACTAAGTCATATACTACTGGAATTTTGAATGAAAAAAAGCCGCTCCCATGTAATAAAATCTATTTTCAAGGATAAATAAGCAATCAATTTTGGGCTCTTATTCATGATGTCCTTCGTCAAAAAATAATTCTTCCTGCCGCGACATGGAGACAATAATTTGAATAACTATATTTCCCACTGAATTCTAGAAGACGTGCACAGATAATGAAGTTACATTTATGTCCAGAAGCAACACAAGGGGCCATCTCAGCATTTGCTCACTGGATCAGGGAAACGGCGAAAAACCTAATCGAGATGGTGGTCATTGACCCAGAAGCTGCGATACAATACTTGTTACATATTGTTTAGAATTATACAGTCCAATAGTAAATAATACATTAAACATCCCTGTTAAAATTCATTTTACTTTCCTTGTGATTCTCAGTATAGTCTCTAATTGTATAGAAACAGTTATGCAGCAGAAACGATTTCACTTTGGATTTAAACTTTTCTATCGAATTTAATCGTTTAATGTCATCTGGCAGTGTTGTAAAATACTGTACATGTATTGTATGTGTATATTAATAATAATAATAATAATAATAATAAAAAATTTCATTTTGGAATCATTTTAAGAAAGTATTAAAATGGAGTTTGGCTTGGAAAAATGTCTAACATTGAATATTGTAAAAGAAAAGCTCCAAGAAGGAGCCTTTGAACTTGAAAATAAACAATTGATACAAGCGATGTCTGCTGAGAAAGGGTACAGGTACCTGGGAATGAGAACAGGTAAGGCACATTGACAAAGGTAAAATGAAAGATGATCTTGCAGAGGAATTCATTCGAAGAACCCGAAAGCTCCTGAAAACAAAGTTGAATAGAAGAAATATCATAAAAGCTATTAACACCTATGCTGTCCCAATCTTAAACGACTCATTTGGTATTATTAAGTGGAGCAAAACTGACATTGAGAACTTACAACGGAAAGTGAGAGTTTTAGTGACGAAAGCACGAATGCACCATCCAATCTGCAGTTGAACGTGTTACACTTTGAGGGATATGTGTAGAAGAGGACTCACAGATATTGGAAACCAATTTTGTCGGCAAGTGAAGAGCATGAGAATGTATTTCCACTCTGCGGCAAATACATCAAAACTGCATAAAGCAATTTGTGAAGCAGATGTCTATACTCCGAAAGAGCTGTCGCGACAGGATGTTGCGGACTTCTCATGCAATGACGGTCAAAAGAGAGATTTATGGATGGCCAAAGCTCATGGAAGACATCCACATAAGATGAGCCAAGAACGTGTCGATATGAAAGAATCGAACTACTGGTTTCTATCAGGACAGATCTTTCCTGAAAATGAAGGGTTTATGTTGGCTATTCAGGATCACGTTATTCCAACGCGTAACTATTTGAAGCGAATTGTTAGAGATGGCAATGTGCAGAATGAGTTATGTCGTTGTGGTTGTCCCAGTGGAAGCAATTCAACATGTTACCTCGGGTTGTACTCATTTGGTGGGCACCGAGTATAAACAGCGACATGATTCGGTGGCCAAAATTTTACATCAAACTTTGGCTCAGAAATGTCGTTTTTTTGACAGTAGATAAGATACCGTATTTTAAGTATCAACCTCTGAGTGTTCTGGAGAACGAAGAGTGGCGCTTGTATTGGAATAGAACTATCTTAACAGGCCAGAGAATGATTCACAACAGACCGGATTTGTTTGTGATTAACAAGTGTGAGAAACATGTCATGCTTATTGATGTTTCAGTCCCGAATACTGGCAACATTCAAAGCAAATACACCGAAAATATCGGTAAATATGCAGATCTTGTTGAACCCGTGAACAGTGGAATTTGGAAAGAGTCAACATTATGTCGATAATTGTTTCAAGCACCGAAATCATCCCTAGGAGTCAGATGTGGGGCCTTAAGCAACTGGCTTTGAATGAAGACATGTACAAACATGCAGAAGGCAGTTTCAACAACAAGGATAGTGCGGAAATTCATGGGAAACAATGTATTATAAATTCTTTAAAAAAAATAGATGTATTGTGCTTTGATTTTATATATCTGTACAATAATTCAATCAAACGTACCAATAAAATGAGAAAAGAAAATGATAATAATAATAATAATAATAATAATAATAATAATAATAATAATAATAATAATAATAATAATAATAATAACAACAACAACAACAAAGATTGTTCTGCGAATCTGGAATTTATAATTTATTATTATTTATTTAAAACAGAAAAGTATAAAACATGCATGTTTCTGGGGCATATTTGTTATTAAACCAAAACAAGTAGTAGTAGTAGCAGCAGCAGCTGCAGTGGGGGGAATAGCAGCTGTAGTGAAATCTGCATTACGCAGGTGATGAATCCCGAAGGCTCCGGACTTCCCTAAAGTTTACTATTAAATTTACCTGAATGTATATTTTATGTTGCAAACTTATTTCAGTTTTAAACAAATAAGAAATCACTTTCCTGTCAATACAATATTCTTAAATAATTAAGGAAGAACTCACTGTTCTTTTCAAAACAATACGACGCCAAAGAAGCAGGCGCGTGCCTTTCTCGTTCAACTCGTGGCCAGGACGGTCACCTGCTCGCCTCCTCTGGGTGGCATTAGGGGAGAAGGGATGAAGCGGATTTCCCGACCGTTTACCCGCTTGAAACCGCCAGCTTGAAACTACCCGACCCGCTCAAATATACCGGGTGATCAGTATAAAACGCAACCCATATCAGGCAGAGCGAAATGCACTGGCAACCATGTTTGAGCGGATCGGATTGCGGCTGGGGATTTCAAGCAGGTAAACTGTCGGGAAGTACGCTTAATCCCCTCTCCCACTAACACCACCCTGAGGAGGAGAGCAGGTGACCGCCGAGTCCAATGAGAAAGGCACGCGCCTGCGTGTTTGGCGTCGAAAGAAAATTGAATCGTCAAGAACGACGATTCCTTGGTATATTGTTTGAAAGTGAAATAACTTGTCATGTAAAATATATACTGAGGTAACTTTAATAGTAAACTTTGCTTGTTTTAGTTTCATAACAAGATACATACGCTCCAAAACATATGCTCCAGAAATGTATATGTTTTATACTTTTCTGTTTTAAATAAATATTAATGTTATAAATTCAGAATCGCAGAACAAATGTTTGTTATTATTATTATTATTATTATTATTATTATCACTATTATTTGTTTTATTTTCACTACAAAAAGTGTCGGAGGACAATCTCAAGACACAATTTGTCAGTACGAAGTCATGGAGCTTCGGTGAAGAAATACTTATACTTATGGTCTTGTGTTAGTACAGTTCTCAAAACTTGTAGTCTTTTACATTTTGATGGATTCAAGTGATGTCTTCATATTCTAAGTTTTTTACGCTTTCTTCCCTAATCGAGACTCAAAAATTTCCCGACTATATTTGCTGTGCCCAGTAAAGCGGCTTTTTGCATTGTTCTGAGGTGATGTTCTTTTAATCGCAGCCTTTGTCCAGTTTTCAACCAATCCTTGGTGACCACGCCATTTGCTGACACTACCACAGGCACTATGTCTACGCTCCGTAACCTGTACATGTCCCTCAACTCCACAGCGAGAGGTTGGTATTTTCGTTTCTTTTCAGAAATAGTTGACACCAGTTTGTCGTCTGTGGGAACTGCAACATCGATTATCATTGCTCTTCTTGTTGTTTTATCAAATAAGACAATATCTGGTCTGTTAGCTTCAACCGCCATGTCTGTTATAATTGTGCTGTCCCATAATATTCGTACCAAATGATTACTGATAACTTGCTGAGGCTTACATTTGTAATAGGGTTGCTCCTGTTCTACAAGTTGATAATTCTTTGCCAGTGCCTGGTGAATTACTTTGGCTACATTATTGTGTCGCTCTAAATATTCAGTTTGCGCCAAAGATGGACATCCGTTACTTCTACGCCACGTAGTGGGCTGACCCGGACACCCGGCATCACCCGGACAGCGAAGAAGTTATCGACTCGAGCCGCGGAAGCCTACGGGTACATCCGTTACTTATATGCTGGATTGACTCATTGTTGCTTTTACACAATCGGCACCTGCTATCGATCTGTTGGCCCAAGACATACTTTTGATAAGCTCTTGTTTTCACTACTTGGTCTTGTATGGAGAAGAGGAATCCCTCTGTTTCACCATAAAGCCCCGCTGTTCGTAGTCATTCCGTGGACCATTTCAGATCAATATCATCAGCAGTCAGCGTTGTTATAAACCGGCCGTGTAGCTCTTTCGTCTTCCAGACATCAACTCGGTCCTGAGCTGTTAGATAGGAAAAGCTTCTACTTTCTTGGGCTAAACTTAATGGGCTGATGTTTTTATCCTGAAAACAAATTGCCTTGTGAAGTGGAGTGTCACGTGAAAGGAAAAAAATACGGAGTTTCTCCTCCTACTGACGACATAGTACTTCTAAATTTAGCAGTCCTCTGCCTGCTTTATTTCGAGATAGGTATAACCTTTGTATCGAACTATGGTGAAGTCGATGTTTAGTTAGCGTCGTACTCAGCTTTCTGTCGAAAGTTTGCAAAGAGGTGTCGGTCCATTTTATCACTCCGAAGGTATATGTTACAACAGGAATAGCCCATGTGTTAATTGCAATAATTTTGGTACTTAAATTGCTATGCGTCTCACATATTTTATTTACTCTGGAGATTACCTTCTTTTGAATCGTATTTCTGGCATTTGTGTCAGAAATTTCCAATAGCTGCAACATTCCTAGATATTTGTATGTGTCTTCATTGCCAAGACTTTGAATAATGATGTCACTAGAGAGTTGTAATCCTCCTTCCTTATCTTGAACTTTACCACGTTTGACATTTGATATCGCACATTTATCTAAGCCAAATTCCATGCAGATGTCTTTGCTGAATTGTTGGACAAGCATAAACTCACTATGTTGTTGGTCTTTATTACATGCGTAGAGTTTAAGGTCATCCATATAAAACTGATGCGATATGCAAACATCCGTATTTCTCTTTATACAATATCCATATCCGGACTCTCTGATCATTCTACTCAGCGGGATGAGGGCGATGCAAAACCACAGTGGGCTCAAATTGTCGCCCTGAAACATACCTCGCCGAATTCTGACTTCCCTGGTCTGATAGGAAATACCACCTTGCCTAACGTGAATAAAGGTCTTCCACTCGGACATGCATACAGAGAGAAAATTCAATAAAACTGGATTAATCTTATAAATTTCAAGGGTGCGTAAAAGCCATGAATGAGGAACAGAGCCAAATGCCTTTTTGTAGTCCACCCATCCTACAGATATATCATGTAGGCGTTTGCGAACTTGCTGTGTGATCACACTATCTATAACTAAAAGCTCTTTGCATCCTCGCGTCCCCTTTTGACATCCAATTTGTTCAGGAAGTAAAAGAATTTGA
The DNA here is from genome assembly GCA_011170035.1 of Teleogryllus occipitalis. Taxonomy (NCBI): domain Eukaryota; kingdom Metazoa; phylum Arthropoda; class Insecta; order Orthoptera; family Gryllidae; genus Teleogryllus; species Teleogryllus occipitalis. Next base: position 129,529 of record BLKR01002961.1, read on the forward strand.
TTTATCAGATGATCATTAACTTTGGAAGCTATTACTGATGTCAATATTTTGTATAGTGTTGACTGACATGTGATTGGCCGAAAGTTCTCTGGTTTACTATTGTCACCTTGTTTAGCCAACATAATGTTTTTCCCGCCAACAAGTATGTAGGTAAAGTGACTGGATCTTGCAGAGCAGCGTTAAAGAAATTAGCTAGGTGAGGGTGGAGAGCAGGAAAGCATTTCCACCACACATTATGAATGCCATCAGAACCAGGTGCCTTCCATTTCTGTGTCTTTCTGGTGGCTGCTGTAATATCAGCTTCAGTAATCGTAATTGGCATTTCATCTATATCTCGGCAAGCTTCTATTTCTTGGCGGATCCAATAAGCTTGCTCATTGTGTTGTTGAGGTGCATCCCAGATTTTAGACCAGAAATTAAACATAGAATCCTCACTCGGAGGCTCACCTCGCTGCTCTCTATCGGCTGCTTCCAGTTGTCTGTAGAATCTCTTCTGATCGGTAGAAAAAGTCGATTCCTGCCGCCTTTTCTCGGAAGATTCGCTGTATCGTCTGATTCTAGCCCCCAGCGCTGTAATTCTTTGTTCGAGTCTGTCTTCCTCTGCTTCCAACTTTTGATCCAGGTTTTTAGAATTCATTCTGATTTTTAACCTCCTCGCTATAGATCTTATTCCTGTTTTCACCCTTTGGAGTTATCTCCTCTCTTGGAAAAATACTGCGTCAAATGGCCAATATCTTTCCTAGCTTTATTGATTTTTTCCTGGATATTCCTCTTCCATTTCATATTATTATTATTATTATTATTATTATTATTATTATTATTATTATTATTATTATTATTATTATTATTATTATTATTGTTGTCATTATTATTGAATAAGGTTACTTTAAAAATAATTAACTAATTAAAATATAAAAAAAATAATTTCTCAATTTATTCTGATACGTATACGTAACTAAAAAAATTTATCAAGTTCATCAAGACCTTCGCTAATAATTCGCCGCGGCCAATTACAGTATTTCATGCGAGCAGCCCGATCGGGAACTTTAAGCCCTTGAGAAGTCCGCTGTTTGAATGCGCACATTTTCAATTTTTTCTGGCAACAGTGTGCACTTGTATACGAGAGATTACATTGCTCCTGGAGCTTCCTTAATCATTTTTCGAGGAAGTCAAAAGAACAACCCGAACTTCCTCTAGTTTTCGCTGCGTGAGCATTGTGTTTTGGTGACAACAAATGTGCTCCAGAAATGTACAGATGTTTTATATTTGCTGTTTTAAATATGCATTAAAATTAATTCCAGATCCGTAGATCGAATTTATTATTATTATTAATTATTAATTATTATTATTACTATTATTATTAATAGTAGTAGTAGTAGTAGTAGTTTTGTTATGAATAATAATTAATAATAATTATTTTTATTGAAATAATATTACTTTAAAATAAAAATAGTTTTGAAATAGCGGGCTCAGTAGTCAGTGACTAATTACTGGTGAAATTATGAGTGAAAGATAGTCACTGCTTAATGATACATCACAGCCTTGCCCATTATCCCCATTATTTCAACTTAATAAAGGTTTTGTAACTCCCTGCAACAAAAATAGTGAAGGTAGTTAGGTAATCGGTAACGGAGAAAAGGAAATTATTTACTATGATTGACGAAAAGGAAATTATGAATTATAAATTTGTGTCGGAAACAAACAAACCTCACAAAAATGTTCAAAATGCCCTTCATTTTTCTAACAAATATGCATTAACTCGCTTGAGAACATTTGCCGCAACCCGATGTAAAGTTTGTTCGTCAATCATGCGAATCGCTTCTTAGTTGTTTCTTTGGAGCTCTTAGAGATTAGTAGGTTTGTGCAAACAAACCTTACTTTTAGGCATCCCCAAAGACAAAAATCTGGTTGTGACAAATCAGGCGAACGAGGGTGCCACACACTCAAGAAATTATTCTGTTCCCAAAAAACTCTTTCGAAAATTGCAATGTCGACTTGGCATGTGATGTCGCCCCATCCTGCTGAAACCAACAATTTCTCTCATCCTTTTCTAGAAGGGATACAAAATTTCTCAGTATATTCTGATATGTATTCGCCGTCACCGTTTCTTTGAAAAACAACGGTTCAATTACTCTGCGACGAGAAATCGCACACCATACTCCATTTTTCTTAATGCAGTGGTCTCTCTTCTGTTTCCTTTGGCCTCTCAGTACCTCAGAGTCTACTGTTTTGCTGGTTAACATATCCATTCAGAAGAAACCAAGCCTCATCACTAAAAAGTACGTTATCAAGTGCCTCAAGACCTTCGTTAACGAATCGACGTAGCCAATTACAATAATTCATGCGTGCAACTCGATCAGGAATCTTAAGCTCCTGAGATGTCCGCAGTTTGAACGCGCGCATTTTCAATTTTGTAGTGGCACAGTACGCACTTCCATAAGAAAGATTACATTGCTGCTGAAGTTTCCTTAATGATGTTTTCTGTGAAGTTAAAAGAACATCCAGAACTTCTTCTAGTTTTCGCTGCGTGAGCACTGTAATTCGGCGACTGCGTTTCCGATCAAACACACCTCCTGTCTCACGATAGCACTTCACTAACCCAAATATGGTACTCTTCTTCGGAATAGAGATGATTTTTTTTCTCTGAAAGCTTTCCGGTACTATTTGAAAGATTGCGTTCGGAAATACTCCTCCCCAACAAAACTGCGTTGCTCTACGCTGAGGTGCATTGTAAGTTAACTGTGAAAGAAGGAAGTTATGAATGAAGACGCGGCCTGTTTTGTTTTGAACAGGTATGACCCACCCCACAGGAAGGGGGTAAGTGAAACGAACGGGGTGGTGGTGAATAGTGTGTCGCTGAAATGCATTCGAAGCAGCTGGTCCATAAGCAGTGTTGCAAAACATTCACTTTTCTCTCAGTGCCTTGAGTTGCGCTTTATACTGACCACCTGGTAGTTGCCAGTGCAATTCGCTTTCCCTGCTGTGGGTTGTATTTTAAACTAATCACCTGGTATATATGGCTAGCTCCTCCCTTGCTGCAAGGCGAGGCCTCGTCTGCCTCGTGATCGCAGTACTTCACGGCAGAGAGCAGATGAGAGCAAACAAGGCGTCTCATACTCGTAAGCCAGTGCTACCACAATTCATTATTTTAAATAGCATGTGTGTATGTATGTATGTCAGTATAAATTATCGTAGCGTTTGTCGACAATTTTAAAATTTATGTAATGATTTTTGGGCACATACTTCTCTTTCGCTGTAATGAGAGTGAACCAGAATGTTCCCTAGAGATTTAATTATCATAAAGAAGGTTGTTCTGACACACGTGATCAGAACACTAGATTCCCCGAATTTTCGAACAGCATACCGTACCTCTAAGAGAGTCGGTGTGCATGGCAGGACTGCGCCGTGTAAAAAGAATAAAAACCTATGATCGAAACAGAACTAGTGAAAAAAGATTATACACCTTACCCTATTGAATCATCACTGCTTGAGGACATATGACACACACATTCATTGTTCAAAAAATTATGTAGTATTTTCCTCGTCTTGAAAGAAAAATGGAGTTTAGTTTCCATTGATTATCGCAAAATTTGCAGGAAAAAAATCATTTTAGTGTTCAATAAGTTATTATTTACTTTTTCTTTCATGAAAATACATCTTCCTATTCTTCATATGGAATCCGTGGTATTGCCCTAGATTGGTTATGTTCGTACCTTAAACAACGATATCAGAGAGTGGAAATACCTTACTGGAATGATGGAACATTATGCACACACCTTTCCGACTCTTTGCCAATTGCACGTGGAGTTCCTCAAGGATCGATTTTAGGTCCTATCCTCTTCTCACGATACGTAAACGATATGTCCTCGACGATTCGAAACGGAAGAACATTTCTCTTTGCGGATGATACGAACATTATTTGTGACAAAGAAACCGTAAATAGTACAATATCAGATGTTTCAAATTCGTTCCGAAATTACAAATTAATAGTAAACGAAAAGAAAACTGTTTTAATGCAGTTTTCCATTTCAAATAAACAACTCTATACTCCATTGAAAATGAACGGTGTACCATTGACTAATGTTAAGGTGACAAAATTTTTAGGTCTCTCAATTCAGTCAAACCTCAAATGGAACGTCCATTTAAATGAATTGAACACAAAATTAAGTTCACTGTGCTACGCGTTCAGAATTCTTTCTAATTCCGTCAGCCATCATAGTGCTCGCTGTGTATACTTCGCGAATGTTCATTCCCGCCTGAGATATGGCATAATATTATGGGGAAATACATCTTATAGCTCCCAGACTTTTAGATTACAAAACAGAATTGTACGAATAATAACCAAATCCCACACACATGATTCTTGTAAGCCTCTCTTCATTAATCTAGGAATTTGACCATTACCTTGTCTGTTGATTTAGAAATCAGTGGTTTTTGTCAAAAATGACTTGCTTAAGGGCGGGAATATATTTTCAGAAAATGCCGAAGTCTATTACTATAACACCCGACGTAGAAATCATATATCAGGTGACAGTATCAATAGTTCATTACAAAAAATTCACATACAATACATGTACATTATTTTACAACACTTTGCCAGATGACATTAAACGATTAAATTCGATAGAAAAGTTTAAAACCCAAGTAAAATCGTTTCTGCTACATAACTGTTTCTATACAATTAGAGACTATACTGAGCATCACAAGGAAAGTAACATTAATTTTAACAGTGATATTCAATGTATTATTTACCTGTAACCGTTACCTGTACCCGTTTAATGTAGCATGTTTTCCTTCAAAATCTGTTTACTTATCAAGAAATATTTTTAAATCTTGAAACGCTATAGTATTAAGTATGGAAAAATTGCACAAGTCGGAAATTTCACGTGTGCATAGTAATTGGCACCCCACACTGTTTTCTTAAAACAAACACAAACAAACGCTTTTTTAAAATAATTATTGTAATACAGAAACATTGTTTTTTGTTGCTTAAAAATATAATTCAGAATAATAAATAATCTTAAAATAAGTTTACATACCCTACAATACAATCAGAAATTGTAATAAAAGGGCAAATACATTCTCAATATATCCCACAAATGTGTCAGATCTCATCCAACCACTCTCAGTCAAGCCAATTCCCCATGTGCTGGGGATTGAATTAAAAACCTCTTTAGGGAGACTTTTATAAGGCAGTACCGTTATTGGAGGTACTCGTACTATAGCCCGTCGCAGAGAATGAAAACCATGCAGTCACAACTTTCTTATCTTTTTCAATGTCTTTTTCATAAACATTTTTGTCCCCTTTGTGCTAATACTCTAGGATTCATATAGTTTTATTTCTTTTTTTGTTTCGTCGCCAACTACATGTTTCTATATTTGGCACCTGGTGCCAATCATACAAATTGGTAGTATGTTTTTACTCACAGGATCTTTCAGTATTTTAAACACCCCTTCTTGTTTCAAAACCTCTTCAATTGATGAAAACCATCCCCTTAAGTTAGCTTTGGGCACACAAGCACTGGCAGGACTAACAGCTTCGCTTATTCTTTCTTTAACTTCTAGATGCCTTCGGAATTTCCTCATGCAGCCAGGATCAGGTCAACTGTCGGTGAACGGATTTTTTGTTTTGGCTGATTTTGTAAATACTCCTGAACACTCGTAATTATTTCACATCGACGCCTCGGAAAACCTTTCCTAGCCGAATTCACCAAATGATGATTGTTTCTTCTTCTTCGTAATTACAGTACAAGATCGCGTACCTGGATTTTTAAATGTCTCTGGCAACCTGTACTCTAATGTCGATCTTTTTACATTATAATCTATTGAAGCTCTCTTTTTCGACGTACCGTTACTTACCGTCTCAATAGCTTTTGGCATTCTCCCTTCATAATCATATTAACTAAAAAACAAAATTTTCTTTGATTTAGACTAATCGTAATTATTTAACTAATAGTGCCAACTACTATAAGTCAAACAAAACAGCCATATTTCTGTATTTGGCACTTGGTACCAATCATACAAATTGTTAGTATGTTTTGAGTCAAAGTACTTGGAACCCACAAAGGTACTTCTTATCATGCATAAAATGACTTCAAAAATATTGAAACATACGTAGAAAACTTAATAATTACAAAATAATTGATTGACTGTAATTAAAATAAAAACACTTAAAAGAAAAGGCATGATCTTACCAAATCAGAGGGGCGCCACCACACCGGTTGCCCTCTGACGGACAACTACAGTTTTGCCTGTCCAGCTATTTGAACATAGGGCTCCCACCCCTTGGATGTTCAAAATTAACAAGGTCGATATACTTAGCAAACGACAAAAATTAACACGAGTCGTTTAATTAAGTATATCCGTAAATATAACCAAAAATGTCCAAGCAGTGCCAACTACTGTGCACTTTACCCTATATACGATTAATAAACCCGTATTTATACTTGGCTTATTAACCATTAATTTATAGTATTAAATTATTTATACCTTGGTAAGTGCATTAATTTATTGTGTCTTTCATCTATAAAAGTTATAAATATTCATCACAATAAGTTACCTATTCCAAATACGCTCATAATTTTAATTTTATCAAATTAAAACCTTTAGAATCGAATCTAGCAATATTTAAAGACGACTTAGTAATTAATGAGAAATCCCAACATTCATTTCAGTCATTACCTTTAAAAAATCATTCGTAATCTTAACTGAAAGATTAGCTGGATGACTTGGATTAGCATGTGGTGCTGATGAAAAAGAATTTACTTTTTGCCGAAAAATGTCTGTTTTCTGAGTGAGAGTGGTCTGTTCATATTTTTCTTCGGGGGCTTTTGTGTAGGACGGGGGGAAGAATGTTAGGAAGTTATTAGGTATCACATTTGAAGTGAAGTGTCAAAATCCAAGCGGGCAAAGTCTACAGTTTCAATACTTATAAGGAAGAATTGGATGAGACATGTTATCAATTTCGAAAACATAATTGAGAGAATTATTAGTTGATTTAAATTTGTATAACCAAAGAAAAAATATTATAGGTATATGTGCCATGAAGGACAATGTTTCTAAACAGGAAAATGATTTTTAATACCTACGCTGAATGACGTAAATAAACAAGCACAATCAATCGTCAAGAGCGATTTGAATAGCAGAGTTGGATGCTCTGGACCAGAAGTAGTAGGTGGTATTGGCCACGAAGTCTACAGGACTCCAGGTGTCCTCTCACCTGTAGACTTCGTGGTTACGGCTAAACCATAAAAGTAAAGGATGGCCTTGAGTGGATCGGTTTGCAGAAACCGTGCTAAATGTTAATGAAGAAACGACAATAAACGTGATCTGGAAAATGAAGTGTATGCACACTTAAAAGAAAGTGTTTTTGAAAGTGCAAAGGAAGCACTTGGAGAAGATAAGAGAAGAAAGTCATGTACTGAAAAATTCTCAGTGAACTGAAAAGTATAGTTGAAGGGAAGAAAGATATACATGAAATGCCTGAATGACAAAACATCAGAATGTAAGAAATGACGAGAAGCAGTAGTGAGAAATGGATTTGAATGAACACGGGGATACGGTGTGTAGAGACATAAACGGAACAATAGGGTACGGTAAAACGTAAAGGTATCCCTGTGCAATTGCACACAGGTCGGGATTCGAACCTGCATCCTTCAAGTTAGGAAGTCAGTGCAGGTTAGGAAGTCAGTCCATAGGGTACGGCACCTATAATAAATTAACGGAGGTTTGGAATATTATTAAAAAAATGAGGTAAAATAATGTAAATAAGATTGTCACCCAAAGAATTCCTACTAAGAAATTGATAAATCATTACTCTGTACATTTTCAAGACAGTAGATTTGGATACGAAATATCGGGTGGACATTTTCTCTGACTCCCTTCCTGTGCTGCTACATGGGAACTAGCGCTGCGCGTCTCTTACCTCAACGAAGATGCTGCACGCGGTGCCCTTCGGCTCGAATGCATTCTGATTTAGCCTTTGAAGTAAGTCTCGAGGAATTGCAGCGATTTGCTCTTCAATAGACCGCCGGAGCTCTTCCTCCGAATTAGGGTTTATTGCATACACCCGATCTTTAAAGTACAAGGAAAAAGTCACAAGGAAGGGTCAGATCAGGTGACCTAGGAGGCCATCGTCCACGACTAATTATTCGATCGTCACTATAAACAGTACTTAAAAAGTTCACGGATCGAACAGCAGTGAGAGCAGTTGCCGAAAGTAACCGTAGAGACTTCTAGTGTCAATTGTTCGAAGCATGTCAATATCTGATTTATGTAAACATCAGCGGTAACGGTGGTGTTGCAAAAGATAGGCCCTATATTTCTTGTGGAACTCAATGCACATCACACTCTAATCTTCACGTCGTGAAATGGTTCTTCGTAAAGCAGGTGAGGGTTCTCTGCACTCCAACAGCGGTTGTTGAGGCTTTTAACGCATCCACTCGGATGAAATCACGCTCTATCAGAAAAAACTAATCAGAATGTGTTCCGGAATGCATTCGAGCCGAAGGACATCACTTTCGATCATCTTTAATGCACGTGAAGCAGCCATAATTTCCGTGTGTCGACCCGGGATTTGAGTCGGCGTTTCGCTGGGCGAGCGAGCCCTTGTCTCCGCGAACTACACGGAGTCGCCGGCGAACGATATCCGGTAGAAGAAGATTTAAACAATTCTCAGGAATGTGAGGCCAAATAGCAGAAAAGGTGTGAAATTCGCGTTGCATAAGCCCAATACAAACAAAGCTCCAATGCCAAGAAGTCTGAGAATGGAACTTTTGAAGTACGGCGGTTAATGTTTATAAAAAAATATTTGAAAAGAATGTTCAACAAAACAGAATTAGGAGAAGAACCACCTACGGAGAATACAATGTCTTATATATCATCTATGAGTGAGAAGGGTGATAAAATGACGTGCACAAGTTATAGGCCTAAGTGTTGCACCGTCTGTAGGAAGATTGGCCTTCAATATTTTGAGCAAAAAATAGAAAAAGAAATATTTCATTTGAGGAGCAAAGTGGTTTTAGATTGGGACAATCGTGTCTGAATAACATGTACAGTTTAGGACAAATTATTGAGAAATGTAAAAGCAGAAATATAGACCTTTACTCATATTTGTAGACCTTGAATAAGCTTATGATAGTATTCCACAAAGTAAACAATACAGAGCAATGAGAAGAGTAAATATAAAAGAAAAGGGGATCAACATTGTCAAGAAACTATATAAGAACACTAAAACAAAAATTAAATTTGGGAAAAAGTAGTAACTCAAACATATTTGTAAAGAAAGGTCAGAAGTAATGAGGTGTCCTATCACCAATTTTGTTCGATATTTACCTTAAACAAGTCCTGCATACACGGTACAAAAAGTGTTCAGTCATGAGAATTGAAATTGGAGATGACAACCTCCACTCTCTCCCATCCACAGATGATCAAATCTTAATTGTACAAGATGAAGGGGACAATAAGTACTTAGGAAACTTAGGAAACAGTATATACTTAGGAAACTTAAAAAGGAATACAACAAATGGGGGTTTGGATTTTAGTAAAACCGAATGCATATGCATTGGATGAACTTTAATAGAAATAAGAGTAGATGGCAATGCAAATAAATTCTGTGACAACTCTAAATACCTTGGCTCAGTAATAAGTAACATTAGCACATGTCATGAATCTCCAGAATAATAGTAAGGGGGGAAAAAGCAATCAAAGCTCTGCAAATTGACATGTAATAGCAATATCTGACAAGAAATAAAGAAAATAATATTCCCTAGCTTCGCAAAAAATATAGTCCTTTATTGAGGAGAAATGAAAAAAAACAAAAACCTATTTGAGAAGATGCCTATGTATGATAAAGATTAGAAAACAAAGCACTCCAGTAGTATGGATGTGCTCACAGGATTCCTGAATGAAGATGGCCAAATGAATATTGGAATGGCAAGCATCAAGAAGAAGGAAAAGAGGAAGGCCAACACTGGAGTGGGAAAAATACATGAAAGAAGCCATGGAGGACAGAGTTTAAGACCTGGAGAATGGGAAAAATGAATTAAGTTGAGGTAGAAAACAATGAACTTCTGAAAGATAAATGCCGAAGAAGAAGATGTCGACAAAATTTTAATTAATTTGAAAATTCATGATCATCATGATTAGATCCATGTTTTTATTTCAATGGTGGATATGTCTTCAATTCAATAACTTGCACTTCAATAATGATGATGCACTCTTGTACCACCATTTTAATACTTTCTGTATCAAACAAATTATTGTATTTAGAATGCACTTGCATTTAACAGTATAGATTCATCAGTGAGCAAAGACAGAACACAAACACATAAAATAAAACAGACACATATTTGATTTCAAGGAGCAAAGGATATATCAAGTACATTATACCTATTTAATTATCCTATGAAATGTATAAAACGTCATGAGGAAGAAAAACTCAACAGGTGAACTAAACAACTGTAATGCTATTTTAATTGTCACATACATGTTTTGTCAAAGAATAAACATACATCTCTCTTGCCATATTTTACTTAAGTTATAGAAATATTGCGTACTGCTTTCATCACCACCACCTTCACCAGGAAAACCTTGCCCAAAGTAGCTTCCGGTCAGCTGACCATTGACTAATTTTGTAAATAAAAATAATCACTTAATATTTCACAGTTAAAAGTTTAACATTTGATTTAAATTCTATTCCAGATATATTACTTGCATTTGCTGATGCTATATAAATTTTTCAATTTCTGGCTTAATATACTTCAGGGTTGAACTATCGTCCATAGAGGGTGTGTCATTCCCTTCAGTCCACTATGCAATATTTCTATACTGAAGAGTTAAAGAATATAAATGAGCACATTTTACACACTGCATTGCACTAATCTCATTACATTTTAACTTCAACTTTTACTCATCAGACCCTCAAAACATCCCTGAGGATAGGAAATTAGAAAAGGAAATAAAACATGCAGGAGAGATGTTTTAAAATGCCATTGACACCTAGTATGTGAAAAGTGAAAGCATTACTTCATGAGAATTACACTAATACATAACATTTAACAACAATATTTACAGATATTAAACTTTCAGTGCAGATCCAGGGAAAATAAGGGAAGTTTTTCTTCTTTAAATAAAATGATTTTATTGCAATGTAAAATGTATTTCACTACTTCCTTATTCATACTTAAAAGAATTTAACAGTAGCTGAGATAACATGTCACCCAAAAGTTTCTATTTCAGTGCATTATTAACAACTTACTTGAAACAATTTTTCACTGGAAGTATTTACAATATAAGACTCAGCAAAATCAATTAGAAATATGCCAAGTAGGGAAAAACACTAGATGCTCTCACATATTGATAAGGAATGCATGATTTGTTCCACTCTATTAGATGATTTGTTGTGATTCTACATCAGTGACTATCTGTAATATGTACTTCAAAAACAAGAATGGTAATATGTCATTATTAGAAAATTCATTGTAGTAGTTACTAATACTACCACCACTACTACTACTACTACTACTACTACTACTGCTGCTAGTACTACTACAACTACTACTCCTACCACCACCACTACTACTACTTCAAACATTTTTATTTCAAAACAAATTGATTATTTGAATGATGAATAATTGATTGATTGAATTGATGAAATAATTGATATTTCAGCAATTATTTTTAACAAACATTTCTTTTTTGAATACAATCCTGACTCATTGAATCTGAAATATCTTTGGCTTTAAGCATCCAAAGTAAAATTTCATAAGATTTTATTTTTGAAAGTATTAAATATTTTTATTTCTAATAATAATACTGCATTTCATTCCAGAAAGGAAAGCACAGATTAACAGGTTATCACAGCTGCTGTAATAAGGTTTAAAAGTGTAAAAGAATAAGCATTTCTGACAGAAGGAATGACTCTGAAACACACAAGGTGTATTCCAAACAAGTTTGACATACTTGTACAATTTCTCCACACAAAGAATGTTGTTTCCTCAAGCATAATTTTTCAGAAGTTTTTTTAATTTGGTTATGAAACAATGTTTGTGCATGTAAAGAAACAAGACCATAAGATAGTTTTCATCCAGTGCAAACAATTATTCGAGATGCTTGAGCAGTCATAGCAGGAAGGTGTATCAACATGATGGTGATTGAACACCAGACTAGAAAACAACCCGTAAAAATCTAAGGAGAAAGGTGTGTCACGATATACTTTTACTTGATTGTTCATTACAAGGAGAACCATTGCCACTGACAACAATGACTTCTTGTAGAGTATTAGATGCACATGTGTTGGCCTCTTCTGAGGAAGAAACTGAATGCACTTCTTTTGGTGTACTGGTTTGTTGAGGGTTTTCTCCAGGGACAGAATCATGTTTGTGGTCTATGTCAATGATTCCCGTCCAGTCTGCAGACTGCCATGAAGAGTCCTGGGAACGTGTATTCAAGTGTTCACTACTGCTATTGGGCACTAATATAACTGAATTGGAGCTACACTCTGGAGAGGATACTGGTAAATTTAATGAGATCGTAGGGATTTTCTTGGCATCATCGACTACTTTTGTTGATAGATCTTTCTTGTCTTGCTCATCTTCTTCTTGCATTTCCATTATAGATGCAAAGCAAGATGAACCTTCACTCTCAGCAGATGTCATGTCGCTGATTCTCACTGTGGGCGTCATTCTGTTCAAGAAAACTGGAGTGAGTGTTTCAGAAGTAGCACCTATCGAGTCAGACTGACAATGTGAAAATGCAATATTTGGTAAACTCTGACTCAGTGATGTTTTGTTACTTATAAATAAACTTGTTCGTTTTACAACAGCAGGCGTTGCCTTGACTCCTTTGCGACTATACAATAGTTTCATTTTCTTAAAGAAACCTCGCTCCCAAAATGATCTACTTTGCCACCGCTTGGCCTCCAATTCTGAACCTGTCAAACTTAATGTGCTGACAGTAGCTCTCCTTTCTTGGAACGGTAAACTTTTAGGATGTAAATCTTCTGTGCCAATCTCGAGTCTGTTGGGTGGTACAGGACACCCTTTTGTACTTTCATTATTTTTTATTCTGTAATGTAATGGGCACAATTCTTGAGTAAAAGATAAATTGGACCCACTATCTGCACTAGTGTTCACAAACTGTTCACTATCTCCACTCACTGTACGCCTAAGCAAAGCTTGACGGTATTCCATTTGTTTTCTGCACCATAAACATTGTGTATCAGGATTTGATTGACTTAAAAATTCTAGTTCTTCTTTACTGGGAAAGAAGATATTAATATTTGATGGATCAGGTGTCACAGGTAGAATTTCAACAGTCTGCCTCCTCAGACCACCAACATCTCTCCCCGGAACGTTATTTACCATGGGTTTCCAACGTACCCCTTTTTTCCTGCCATTATTAGCAGAATGTTGTCTTTTAACTAGAATTAACTTAGGACAGCTTTTCACTTTTGCCATGCAGACACTTCTGAAATCTTTCTTAAAAGTAACATATTCTGTCTCTTCTTTCGGTTTACATAGATAATGTTCATACTGCTTTGGAATTGATGGTGTATCCAATGAGAGGTGGGACAAATGAGGAGAGTGGTTGCAAGTCACATCGAGGCTCAAACTCAGTCGGTTGTTCTGAATAGTTGAAGTATTAACACCACCAGTTTCCCCGTCAGCACTCTCACTGCTACAACAATCTCTTGCAATTGCAAGTCTTTCTCTCATTTCTCTCCTGCTAAAGCCAATTCTATCCCCATCACTGTCATCACTGCCTCCAGCACCTTCACCAGCAACTCCACCACATCTGCCAACCGCACCTTCATTTCCACCACCGCGGCTCACCCCACCGAGATGACTCACACTCTCACTAAAGCTGTCACCTCTGCTTCTCCTAGTAGGAGCATGCGCAAGTGGATCAGAGCGGCGTTCATCCTCTGGTGTTCTCTCGGCACTTGGTCCAAAATTCAGTGAAGAGTTGTAGCAACTCTGCATTTCAATTGACTGTTCAGAGTTGCGGAAGCTTATATCAGAGCGACCCAGTGTAGAGGAACTAGGCCATCCCAGCATGCTTTTGGCTACAAAAATAGGCTTCTTAGCTGGAACACTCTCTGATCGAGAGAGTGGTCTTCCTGCTATTCCTTCTCTGCCACTTCCAGATGCTCTGAAAACATCAATTTCCAAAATTTAGTAATAAAATTTGAAGTAATGTGATACCCATATTGCTCTGGTCATAGAACTGTGAAGAAAATGTGTCAGGAAATATCCAAAAACACTATTTTAAAACAAGTAAATATAACAAACCTAACAAAACATGTACTTAATATGATTCACTTAAAATGATTTAATGAATAAAAATATTTCACTTCAGAGAATCAGAAGCTTTTGAAATTTATCATGTGCCTAGAGCAGTTTGAAATCCAGCAAAATGCTTCTGTTACTTCTGTCACAATTAATCCTACTTCAAAGTTAGTTGAAATAATGATGTTATAACAAAAACAAAAATAAAACAAAACAGTAGAAAGTTAATTATTTTGTTATATCAGAATATTAATAAAAATATAAATTATGTAATCTTTTCTTTGAAAAAGTTTTATGCTTTTATGCTTTTATGCTTTTATGCTGTAGTTCCTTTACACTTTCATACTTCAAGAGATAAACAAGAATTTGGGGAAAATTTAACTTTACAAAAACCAAAAAGCTAAATATACATGCAGCTTACATTTTCATTTGCTAATTGTTAAAAACAAGTTATAAACCTACCAGGGAAGGTAGTTTTATTTGTGAAGTAATGGTGTTGTAACTAACTACAGCATTCATGTGGACAGCATAACCATTTGAACTCAAAAGTTACTCGGCATCAATTTAATCCTCTAGTGGAGAACTCTGGTGAGAGGTTTTACAACTCCCGTTTGCCCCTTTAGGTTTAAAGCGGAGCACTTCCTACATTGGCCAAGGATCATGGGTCACCTCCCTCCCAATTCTCTGTTTTTAGAGTTGGGGGCATGGCTGACTAATCCACTTCACTGGGCTCTCTTTGATAGAGAAATCTCTACCAGTGCTGCAATCACAGAGAAGACCAATAGCCTGCATAAGCTTTTCCAAACAACTAGGGACAAACAAAAATTTGAATGCATCACTAAATTAAGACTCTTCACAAGTAACTATTTTCAAAGAATTAAACAATTTGTTGCCTTTCTTCATTTCTATTTCAACCTTTCCACCTGAGCCTCATGGAAATGTGCTCTTTATTGCAAAACTGGTCTCTTCACACAACCTGTGCAGGGCTCTATCAAAAACCCACCCTCTCCCATGCCTCTCACATCATTCCCACTTCTTGTTGATTTTCTTATCCCACAAACCTCTTTTCAATTAGACCCCTTCCCATATTTCCATTCTCTCTCCTCCTCTCTGGGCCATTTTCCTCAGCTAGTGTCACTGCTGTAATACAATACTTCTTCTCTATGTATTATGAGCAAATGCAAGGTAAATTTAATGTAACTGCTGACAAAGTAAGAAGCAAGGTGTCACTAGATATTCATGAGTAAAATATATTGCACATTTGCTTTATTTTGAATTACAGTGTCTCAAGCAGCTACACAAAGTTAGTCAAATCAAACAGATGTTCTTTCTAATGAAAATTAGTGGTTATCTTATAAAATACTGAACAGTTTTGAAGATCCTAACTTTAATTTTGTAGACTTATTATAGAAAAAATCATTCATATTCAAGTAAATATATGCTTGTTTGATTAAAAATCTATTGGTTCAATGGAGTTCAGTGTTTTTCTCATTGAACCTGCTGTAGTGTTTAAGCCTATGTGACTGAAAAGAAATTTTGTTTTCCTCAGTGTCAGAATGCTCACTTGTCAAACATGCCTTTTGCATTCATCTTATGTAATTAAATGTGAATAGTATTTGAAAATAAAGGTTATTAACCTTCATTGCTGAGTGTTTTGTACTGCATTATAAGCACTACTTCCAGCATTTGCCAGCAGAGAATTTGAGTGCATGATAACTTGGGCCCAGAACTTTGAATTTAAATATTTCATCAATTCTTCACAATATTTTTTACAACGTTTAAGGATAAAAAAATATTTTGATTTTTTCAGAAAATAATTTTTAGAAAAGCCTAGATAAACAAGAAAACAGATCATTGTGACCTCTTAAAATTCAGTACTAATAAACTGCACATGCATGTTCTTCAGCCACATGCATTTTGTGATACTCTTACGGAGTCATTGTCAGTGTTCAAGATATTATGTAAAACTTGTAAAACTGGGGATAGTGCTTAAATGAATTTCCTATCTCCTAGTCTCTCTTTTAAGAAGAGTTCACTGGGTTTAATGAACATAAATTTAGTCATCATCAAAAGTTGTTGGTTGGTGGAGAAGAAATCTCTAATAAACATGTTTGAAGGGTATGAAGGAATGCATTTGTTTCTCTTATTGTATATATCATATATTGAACTTCTTTATTTTAAATTTTAATATATAACACAAATAACATTAATACAAATTGTTTTTACCATTATATAATTTAATTTTACTTCTTATAAATGAGAGGAATGGATTGAAGCTTTACAGGGAGCGAGGGGTATCCAAAATACTTGAAATTTGTGTTACATAATTTATGGACAGCCCCTAGTTTTAAGTTTCACCCAGCACACAATGATAAAAAAATATTTCAAGCTGGATTTGTAAAGAAACATACAATGAAACCTATATTAAGCAACTACAATTGGTTCTGTGAAAAATGGGGTATTTTAGAGAGATGGTTCCTAGTAGGGGAATAGATTATTTTTTACAAAAATAGTCTCTTAGTCATCAGATGTTGAGGAAAGTGCCTATTATATTGTATGTTCATGAACAATTTTTTGTGTATGAACACAAATTATGAAAACTGAAACATTTTCACTAAGTTTTATTTTGCCTTTTTGATGTAAATGTCTTTTTAAAGTTATTAACTACGTTTTTAAATGCATTTAAAAGTATTTATATCTCCTTGTCTTGGGTCAAAATAAACACTGAAATCATGTTTAATTTTAGTACTCCCAATAGTTGTCTATCAGTAAAAATCCTTCATTTTCTTGTGTTGACTAAACATGTCATTTGGGTAAGCATTACTCATTCTATGTCTTAGGTGGTCAAAACCTCACTTTTCTCACACATAAAATGAAACTTTACTTTTATACTTTATTTTTATTTTCATCTTTTGTTGTTTAAATTGGTCAGTCTCTATGTTAGACTATATCAAGTGCTATGTTTCTTTGTAATAATATTTTATTAGTTTCATTTCGTTAATTTCTTATCTTCCTTATATTCTTTATAACATATTTAGTGAGAATTATCTCTTTACACAGTCTAGCCTGAGAAAGAGGAAAAATGAGTTCCTCAAAATGTCACTCTGAAATTGTTATCAAACTCTTTATGATATGATTGTGTATGTAAATAAAAAATTGGTTGTTTTGTATACAGATGTACATTGAAGAAAAACTTTGTGGCCAAATTCATGGAAGTATATTAATAATTACATGTTATTATTTATTGTTAGTATTACGTTAAAATGCTACTGCAATTTAACATTTTACATTATAAATCCAACAAATCTTTCTTCTTAAAGTATCATGAAATGATTAATTTCATTCACATACTTAGTAAATGTGCTTCAAAAAAACCTTTTTTCTTTCTTAGACAATATCCAAAACTACTTCTGGGTTCATGTAGACCTGAGCAGCACAGGTGCACAGTAAAATTGAACATAACAGCAGGATGAAGCCTGGTTTTGATATAATTGTCATAAATGATATATCACTCACCATTATTCTTTATAGTTTGTTATGTATCTCCATCAAGACAAGATTTGGATTATTCCATTATTTTGGAAAATCAAAAAAAAACAAAAAAACACTTGTGGCAAAAATTGTGAACAAACATTGTCAATGCACAAGAAAGAAGCTATTTCTCAAAAATCCAATCTAATTTCTTAAATATAGTTCAAATGACAACTGGCATTTAGAGTAAAACAATGTGTTTTACCATAAAATAAATTACTTTACTCAAGTTCAAACAATTTTCCTGCAAAATGTCAAGTTTTTAGCTGGGTCACTTTTCTTGTGCACTGAAAATATTTGTTCATGAATTCCTTGAATGTGTTCTGCCAAGCATGCAAAAATCAGTAGTTTCTAAATCTCATTCCTCATTAAATTTGTTACGTATAAAACAAGATATAAAAAGAAAAATGTAACTATAAATTACACTTCTACTTGGGGCATTTTCACTGAAAGTACAACAGAAGGGATTTAGGCTAACAAACAAGTACTTTAATTGATATCTTTAATTAAGAGACAGAGAGAGACAGAAAGAGACAGCAATAGAGAGAGAAAGGAGAGAAAGAGATGACAAGAGAGAGACAGTGATAGAGTCTGGAAAAGAGACACACTCGTACAGAGAGATAGAAAGAGTAAGAGAGAGTCAGTCACAGAATGAGAGTGATAGTGAGAGTGAGAAAGAGGGAGACAGACAGAGAAAGTAAAACTATGGAAAGAAATGTGAAAATATCACAGGATCACAGGCCCACAAATGCATGCATTAAAATATAAGTATTTATGTCAACATAGAAGAAAACTGTAGTAGAATGAGAACACAAATCATTAAGTAAAATAATTATTTGATAGCAGCACTGAAAGTATCTAGCAACTTACAATGTATCTATTACTGTTTTGACTTTCTGTTCCTGTTGAAAGGCAGCCGTATCCATGCACATCTCCACATTGTGAGTAGATGTAGGACAGGCTTCGAATTCAGGATCCACTTCAACAACCTTGTTAAAGCTCTGGGTTGATGGGAAATTGGACCTGTACATACAAATACAGAAAACAAACTACTTTAGGTACTGTGATAATGTAATTAGATAACTTAAGACACTAAAATAATATTAGTAGTGCAAACACATGGACAATGAAAGAATACTTAGTATTTTTTATGATTATTTCTATGTTTCATCAGGGCATTTTGAATTTGGTACAAGGATCTTTTAACTATGAAATTTTAGTTTGAAAAACATTGATGATATACAATATCACATAAAACTTATTTTTAAAATTGTTACTGTCTTTCAATGAAAATTTCTCTCTATCTTGCAGATTGTATTAAAAGTTAATTAGATGATAAAAGTATTAAAAATCCCCGTAGTAGGTAATCATTGTTTCAATTTGCAAGGTTTTTGGTAATACTCATAATTGACCAGTTGACCAGCATTGGCAGAAAAGGATAAGAAATATTTATCAAAGTCTCTAATCAAAATGAGGGAGTTATTTCTCAGCCACCATTAGTAATGAGATTCATAGTTCTTTCCTATTTCTTGTGCAAACATTCTCCTAGGCAATTTCTTTTCAACTTCAAAGTTTCAACTTGCCTGCAGAAGCTTCTTACGTTCTCTCGATCTTCCCTCTCTGTTATCATTTTTTTATCAGTTAGAAGTTAACTGCTTTATATATCAGTTCAAAGACTCCAGTTTGATGTTAGTTTACATTTCTTCCTTTGCAAAAAATAAATCCAAGCAAATAAATCCTATATAAGATGATTTCATCTCCTGTGATGTCATTTACTTGGGGAAAACATTATTCTTTAATCATTATCTAATGAGATTTTAATAAAGTGAAAATAACAAGGAATAATCTCCTTTTTCTTGCAGATAATGGGAATGTTCAATATCCAAATGCTTTGCCACAATTGACCATTTTATGTCTACATAATACAGTTCTCTCATGTAGAGAGAAAGACAATTATAGCAGGATTATGAGATCAATGTTGAAAAATTTTATACAAAGAAATTTGACAAAATTTTCCAAAAGGACTTAATAAAATTCTTTCTATTCTGAGTTTGAATGCTTAATTTTTTTTAAAGTTACTATAATACAAACATTTTCTAAAAGTGTTCATGATATACATTTTTGATAAGTTATCCAGAATGTACATAAGTGCATTAAGGGAGAGGGTTGTCACTTTCCAAGTCAGAGAGCCAGGCTTTTGGAATGAACCTAGGCTTTTGAAATGAATACTGCTTAGAGAAAGGATGCTGTTATGGTGAAATCAGGCAGTAGTAAACCATTGGGTGGCATTAAAACTATCTGTTTTGCCCACTTTTCACTATCAAACTATTATTCATTACAATCATCATCACCCACTTTACAATAATCAGAAATATCGACTGTTATTGTCAGTTTTATTTTTGTTTGTCTTTATCATCTTTTTTTTCTTCTTCTTCGGCTACCATTCCTACTATTCATCATCATCATCATCCTGTAAACTCATTAGTGAAGGATATTAGGCTTACAAACTGCAATGGAGGAGTCTGACCTGAAAAAAACTTTCTGAATTTTTTATGCAATAATATGTTTTTACGAAATTAGAATAAATCACGAAAACAATCTAAATCATTTTGAGAAGACACTCCACATTAAAAAAGAATACAGAATGTAAATATATATTTTCTGATTCTATACACACTACTTTTGTCATAAAATAGTGTAATATGGCATTTCATTAATTGCCAAATTTACATACAATATTACTACAATACTTAATTACTTCTTAAGATTCTTTCTTTCTTCTTTCTCGTTAATTCTGTAAACTCATAATGAATATTACTTCAGAAATTTTAATCTACATTCTACAAATTTCTTGAATTATTTGCTGAACATTTCGAGTTAAAAGACCTGTTAATCTTTTTTTCAACTATAATGAAATTATTAATTGTTTCATTCATTTACTTAATAAACAGTGCTTCAATTACAAAAATTAAACCACATTAGTCATAATATTTATGCAGCCAAAAGATGCAATTATTTTAGTTTCATATCTATTATTTATAGAAATATGCAATTATGCATATTTCTATAAATAATATAAAGCATATTTCTAGCCATAATGTTAGAAATCATAATGGAAATGGTTGTGCATGTCAGCAATGCCCCAGACAATTTTTAAATGTTATCTTATGATAAAATATCATGTCAAAATAATGATTTAGCTGCAAAAAAAGGATAACTAAAAAAAAATTTATGCCCAATTTTTGAGTAATTTATTGTATTTAAACACTGAATATGAGGATAAGTGATTAAGTATCTGCACTCCATGTTTATATTTGTTTACAACAGTACAAAATTCACAATGAGACCACCATGCTTTTCCATGTTCTTGGTTCATCTTAGCCCCAGCTTTCCGATTCCCTCAGAAGAAAGATTTTTTTATTGCACAGCAAGCCATGTACCCACTGTTCCTTGCCGGAAGGTCAGAGACAAATATTGAGCCTCTTAAAGCATCTTCAAGTGGACCAAACAGATGGTCATTAGATGTGACAAGATTCGAACTGTATCTGGGACACACTGAAACCTCGAAATACAGATTTTGAAGAGATTGGGTAGCAGAATGTGGATGTGTGTTGTCTTGCAACAAAAGAAGGTCTTTCAATAATCCATCTTGGCATTGTCATATGCAGAACCTGTCTAACATGCATATGGTTTGCTACTTCATCAATAGTCATTTGTTGTTATTCAGAACCAGGGCATGGACTTGCTCAATATCTGGCTCAGTAGTGGATGGGGATTCAATAATCCATCTTGTTTTTCTCTCATCCTGCGTGATTTTTGACTGCTTTTGAATGGTTCAATCCATTGGTAAACTCTTCATATTGGAAAAATATTACATCCACATTGTGTTGAAAGTCTTTTAAGGATTTCAGCTTTTGGAACACATTCAGATCACAAACAATTATTTACAAAAGCCAGCTCTTTTCTGGAGCACATGGGGAGTGGTGCAGCCATGTTTATATTTCAACAACTCAAACACTAGTTGATAACATTGAAACTTACAATAAGCAAAATAAACAACGTCACCTTAACACTGATAAGTGCACAAAGCTATACAGTCAAACAACAGATTAGAACAAAAGTGCAGACCCTTATTGATGTACCCTCATAATATATTTTTAATGAATTGGAGAACTTTTACATAGGAATTGCATTGTGTAAGAAAAGTATGTAAAACTAACTTTTTTATTATTTAACTTCAAAAACATTTTTAACTAGTTATAACACATTCTTCACAAATTATGTGTTGCTGAGGATATTTGGGCCACCCCCAACTACAATGCTACAATGACATTACTTTCCCAGAATATTGATCCTTGCTCTTTATCTCACTTCAATAAGTGGAATCAGAATACCTTTCTACAAAAGTATATGAAGATGCAACTATGCAAACAACACAGTTTTTACAGAAACGTGATATTCAGAAAGGTGTAGAAGTCACCTTGCGCAAATGCTTGAGGGTTAATGGCCATGTATATTAAGCAGTAAAAAGCCACACCAAACTGTATTTCATTTTACATATTCATAAATAAAAGGGACACACACAGTTTATGCATAACTATTTCAAGACCATGCAGGATCAGAAAACAGAGCGTTATAAATACAATGGAAATAGCTATTGCAATTATTTCAATAACATGTTACATATAATAATAATATGAATTGATAAGCACACAGTACAATAAACAAACACTAAGGAACAATATTATCTCATTTTAATTCAGCTTTCAAAGCAGATGTCATTTGCTCTCTTGACATTGCAGATTTTGATACACAATGCTGTACCCTGTGCAGATTTCTCCTGTGTGCGTGTGGAGTGGGGTGCGGCAGGGGGTGGGAGCGGGGGGAGGGGAGGGTGCGGAAGGGGCTGTAAAGAACACCCGCATGGCAGGAAGGGAGGATGGGTGGTGGAAGTCTTACCGCCAGGTACCTGCAGCTGCTGCTGTCACGGGTGCAGGTTCAGTAGGTCGAGAGTGTGCCAAATGCTGCACATTGGATAGGGAAGACCTCGGGGTCGGTGTTCTGTCTTCATCTTCCTCAGAAATTTCGGGCAAAAACATAGTGTGTTTATCCTCAGGTACCCTGCACAGCAAAGCAATGGATAAGTGATAGAAACATCTGACATTGAATTGGAATATGCTGTTGCAATTCATGATCTAAATATGACGACAAGGAGACATCTTGGTTGAAATGTATGATAAACAATTGACTAATCCTACATTCAGATTTCCAGACTTACTCATATAAAGTAGTTAAGATTATGACTATATTTCCAAAGTAAATTTCTCTCATGAAAGTTCATTTGGAGAAATTAATGAGAAAGAAATGAGAAAAGATTCATTCTAAAAATAACTGTCCAATTACCATTCCATTTTGCTATTTTCATTTTAAACGACATAAAAATTTGACTTTTTTCACCAAATTAATGTTATGAATAAAAAATTAAATAAAAATGACTAGCAGAGTGTTAAAATATTATCTTCATCTAAAAAAAATGTTTAAATTCTGAATACGTTCACAGCCTTTTAGTACTTATTTGTTTTAGTATTTGCACTGTGTTATTTATGTGTCATCTTCACATTAGTTTTATTTTTCAAGTGAACATACACATTAAGGAAAAGGAAACACTAGGAACTGCAGAAGGCACAGCCAGAATCACTCTGCAAACTCAAATTAAAATAATTTTCCAACAGGCAAAAATTCTTTGGTGAAGAACATAACACAACAATGATCTTGAAGATGTAACATGCTGATATTTTCACAAATTAAACCATGTTACAGCTAGATTCTGAAATATTCCTTACAGGCTTTCTCCAAAATTCTATTCTCCCCCTTTTAATTAAACATTTCTCAAGGTATAAGAACCAATAATGAAGGCCACTACCGGTTTAACATTTGTAATCTTCCCGAATCAAAGGTAACAACATTACTATTCTAGTTTCAATAAAGACAATGAAAACTTGTTAGACTTGCAGGCCAATCAGCAATAATTGCTGTGAACTTTAAATTGTACAGCGTGACTAATGCTGAAGAAAAGTCATCTGCAAGTATAACAACAAAAATAAAATAATATATGAAAATATATGATAAATAATACACAATGATTATGGTTTACATAAATATTTCTAATAATGTAATTAATGATAATTTTTTTTAAATGATGAATTCTTTTCCTTCTATTGAATTAAAAATAATTGTTATTTAGTTAGTTTTTATAATATGATAAAATGCAACTGGAAAACTTCATTATAAGTACAAGGTAGAGAAAAAGAGTTGGATGGAATGAAAAACTACCTCTTGCTCGTGCATATTAATTTAAAATTGACACTCTTGGAAACCATGCAGCACAAGAAGGGATTTAAATTTGTATTTCAATTTGCAATAAAATTTTTTATAAAATGCCAAACATTCCACCCAAACGAATACTAGTCACTTTTGTGTGGCCTAATTAGAAATAAAAGCCAATAATCTATCCCTTGTTGTGAAAGTAGAATATAGAAAGAGGTATATTACTTACGTCATGTTGTGAACAGAGCCACGGTAAGTCTTCTTTTTATAGGCAACAGATGCTTCAGTATAAGGCAGTGTTAAATCAACTTGGTCAAAATACATATCTTTCACTAGTGGTGGTGCTGATGACATAAGGATATCAACACCCAGATATGAAACCTAAAATGAATATGAAAAATATTAAACATAAGCCATTGCATTCGTTTCTGGTTCCATTGCTTCAAAATGATTACCTTTGTGTGTCTATCAATTAACCAATTCAGCTCAAAATCTTCATCATCATCTCCAAATGGATTAATTAGCTGTTCAGCAACCTGAATATAAAAAGTAAACATTACTTTCCAACCTTAACCTTAATACTATTACCTGGTCAACAAGGAGTTTGGTTCTCAAACGCATATGTTACTTCGAAGTTGCATATATGCTATTGTTGCTAAACAATATTCAGCATACTTTGTTTATTCATTCATTCATTCATTCATTCATTCACTCATTTGTGCATCCCTCCATTCAACCATTAATTAATTAGTGTGTGAACGATGACACTAATTCTATTTTCTTATTTTCTAAGACAATTTTTGTTCTTCTGTATTCTCTACCCATGCACTTTGTCTTTGAGAGAGTAATTTTATAATCCTTTGTAAGTTTATTTAATTTATGAACTGATCTTTTTAATTTGTCTTCACTAGCTTCTTATGAGGTAGAACAAAAGTTGCACAAAACAAAAAGACAACTTTTGAATGGATAGAGTAAACCAATCCCTACCCCCAAAGCATCTAATATGCATGTTGTGAAAATTTTTAACAATTC
The DNA here is from genome assembly GCA_011170035.1 of Teleogryllus occipitalis. NCBI lineage: Eukaryota > Metazoa > Arthropoda > Insecta > Orthoptera > Gryllidae > Teleogryllus > Teleogryllus occipitalis. Next base: position 154,707 of record BLKR01002961.1, read on the forward strand.
AGATGTGATTGCTGAAAGTGCACATTTCCAGATTCAGTAACTATATAATAGTAACAGTATGGTTATATAACAGTAACTAGAGATAAGTAGGTCCCTACATATCTCTTCGGGCCCCTATATATTAATAATGTTAATTTTAACAATGATATTTAATATATTAGTCAGCATTTGGATTGTATAAGTCTAAACAACGTGTAACAAGTATTGTACCTCAGTTTCTAGGACAATGACCCCATCGTGATGAAGTTTTTGTCCAGTTTCCCTGATCCTTTGAGCAAATTTGAAGTTTTACTTCTGGACATAAATGTAACTTCACTATCTGTGCATGTTTTCTACAATTCAATGGGAAATATAGTTCTTCAAATGTTGTCCATGTTCTCAAGGCAGAAGTCGATTCCTTCACAAAGGCACATTGAGGGATAAGGACCCAAATCTATAGCTCATTTGCCTTTGCAAATAGTTTTATTTCACAGGAGCAAATCTTTTCTTATTAATTCTTGCCAAAAATGCTCACTGCCACCTGTATTCACAATTCAACTTACATATAGTCAGGGGAGGGATCCCAGATTAAGAAAATGTGCAAAGAATATACTTCTCTCTACATTACGTCACACACAGTTTTTCACTGTTTTTGATGTTAAGTAAATAAATGAATGAATGAAGGAAAGAATGACAAATGAAGGAAGGAAGGAAACACATGAACAGATGGATGAATAGATTAATTAATTAATTGATTAATTCCATCAATCCATTCATTCATGTGTTTGTAAACAACAATAATTTGAAGAACAATATTACCAGTGCCAGATTACTGAACAGGCTGAGTAGGCGGCAGCCTGGGGCACACAATTCTCAGGGGCAGATGAACTTCAGTGGATGCAAAATTTCATAAGGCGAACTTTTGAATGTTTTTATAGAAATATTTCTTTCCATATTTTTATCAAAAGGACATGTTATTTATTTATTTTACATAAAAAAAACAGTTAAAAACTGCGTATGACGTGCTATGGGGAAAATGAATTGTGTGCACATTTTCAAAATTCTGTGATCCCTACACTAAGTCATATACTACTTAAATTTTGAATTTTGATAGGGAGAAAAGAAAAACAAAAATCTTTCATGTTATAAAAACTATTTTCAAGGATAAATAAGCAATAATTTTGAATTTTGAAAGAAAAAAAAAAAAAAAAAAAAAAAAACTCCCATGTAATAAAATCTATTTTCAAGGATAAATAAGCAATAAATTTTGGCTCTTATTACTTCCTGCCGCGACAACATGGAAACGATAATTTGAATAATTGTATTTCCCACTGAATTCTAGAAGACGTGCACAGAAAATGAAGTTACATTTATGTCCAGAAGCAAAACAAGGGGCCATCTCAGCATTTGCTCAATGGATCAGGGAAACTGGACGAAAAACCTGATCGAGATGGGGGTCATTGACCCGGAAGCTGTGTACAATAGTTGTTACAGGTTGTTTATACTCATTTATACAGTCCAAATGGTAATTAATGCATTATGTATCATTGTTAAAATTAATGTTACTTTTCTTGTGATGCTCAGTATAGTCTCTAATTGTATAGAAACAGTTATGCAGCAGAAACGATTTCACTTGGGATTTAAACTTTTCTATTGAATTTAATCGTTTAATGTCATCTGGCAAAGTGTTGTAAAATAATGTACATGTATTGTATGTGAATTTTTGTATTGAGCTGTTGATACTGTCACCTGATGAATATGATTTCTACGTCGAGTGTTATAGTAATAGACTTCGGCATTTTCTGAAAATATATTCCTGCCCTTAAGCAAGTCATTTTTTACAAAAACCACTGATTCGTAAATAAAAAGACACGGTAATGGTAGAATTCCTAGATTAATGAAGAGACTTACATGAATCACGTGGGTGGGATTTGGTTATTATTCGTACAATTCGTTTTTGTAATCTAAAAGTCTGGGAGCTATAAGATGTATTTCCCCAGAATATTATGCCATATCTCAGGCGGGAATGAACATTCGCGAAGTATACACAACGAGCAGTATGAAGGCTGACTGAATTTGCAAGAATTCTGAACGCGTAGCATAATGAACTTAATTTTGTGTTCAATTCGTTTAAATGGACGTTCCATTTAAGGTTTGACTGAATTGAGAGACCTAAAAATTTTGTTGCCTTAACATCAGTCAATGGTACACTGTTTATTTTCAATGGAGCACAGAATTTCTTATTTGAAATGTAAAACTGCATTAAAACCGTTTACTTTTTGTTTACTATTAATTTTTTATTTCGGAACCAATTTGAAACATCTGATATTGTACTATTTACGGTTTCTTTATTGCAAAGGATGTTCGTATCATCCGCAAAGAGAACCGTTCTTCCGTTTCGAATCGTAAAGGGCATATCGCTTACGTAAAGTAGGAACAGAATAGGGCCTAAAATCGATCCTTGAGAAACACCACATGCAACGGGCAAAGAGTCGGAAAGGTGCGTACGTAATGTTCCATCATTCCAGTAAGGTATTTCAACTCTCTCAGATCGTTGTTTAAGGTACGAACATAACCAATCTAGAGCAATACCATGGATTCCATATGAAGGTAATTTTGAAAGTAAAATTTCATGATCAATGACATCAAAAGCTTTTGAGATATCTAAAAATAATCCAATAGGTGCCTCATTTTGATCCAATGATGAGGCGACATCTTTACGAAAAGAAAATATAGCTGTTTCCGTTGATTTTGATTTTCTAAATCCATGTTGGCAATCTGAAAGCGCGTCGTGTTTAGTGAGAAAGGTTTCCATTCGTACGTAAAAAAGTATCTCTAATATTTTTGAAAAAACTGATAGAAGAGAGATGGGCCGATAATTTTGAATTTCATTTTTGTTGCCTTGTTTGAAGAGCGGCTTAATTTTAGCTGTTTTGAAAATATCTGGAAACGTTCCAGTGCATAAAGATGCATTAAATATGTGAGTTAACGGGTGTATAATGGCATACGCACAAGTCTTTAACAAAGAATACGGGAATTCATCTAAACCGGACGAATATTTATTTTTTAGTTTACCGATTATTTTGAGAATTTCATAGGAAGAAGTTTCGGAAACGAACATTGTGTCTAAAATTTTGGGTGAACTGTTTTTGAATTTTGTGCCTGAAGACCCTTAGTGAGATCGGCAGCAATTCTCGAAAAGTATTGGTTAAAGAGACTAGCCACTGTTGCCGGATCGTTTTCATTTATATCGTTATATTTTAAAACAACATTCTCTACGGGTTTTCTAGTTGATTTGGTAGTATTTTTTATTATATTCCACATTGCTTTTGTTTTATTATTTGAATTCAAAATATCCTGATCGTTTTTCATGATTTTAGCCTGCCTTATGACTTTTCGTAACAATTTTGTATTTTTTAAAGTAGGTAAGGAAATCTTGAGATACGTCATGACGTTTAGAAATGAAAGAAAGAATTCGCTTGTTTTTACAAGATGTCCTAATCCCTTGTGTTATCCAAGAATTGCTTTTCCGTGAAATATTTAATTTTCGTTTTTGAAGAGGAAAGCAAGTGTTAAAATGAAATGAAAGAGTTGAAAAAAAGAATTATATTTGTCGTTTGTATCAACAGTATTATTAACCGCTTCCCATGACTCCTGCATCAAGTAATCAATGAATAATTTAATTTTACTTTTAGTAAACAATCTAGTCATACGTGTATTATTGTGTCAGTGTTCGCATTTCTTACAATGGTAAGAATTTGTGCATCGTGGTCACTGTATCCTAAATCTTTGGTTTCAACTTCATATCGAGTAGTAGTTTTGTTAATTATAATTTGATCAATTGCCTTCATCGAATGTTGTGTGATCCGTGTAGGTACATTAATTGTAATGTCTAAATTGAAGGAATTAATTAAATTGAGAAACTTTTTTTTCTCGCAAGATTCGACCAGAAAATCAATGTTAAAATCTCCGCATACAACAATGGATTCAAAAGAGCGATTGCTGACTTTGTTAAGTGTTATCTCCAGGTTTTCTAAGAACAAAATATAATCTGCAGTTCTCTTTGTTGGAGGTCTGTAAATGCAAAATATTATCACTTTTAGTGAAGTAAGATGTACAACAGAAATTTCGAAAATATTTTCAATGGAATACACATTTAATTCCGCCAAGGGGATAGAATCAATATTATTTCTAACGTAAATACAGGAACCCCCATACGTATGACCTTTAAGGGATTCTCTCTCTCTGCAATAAAAGCCTGCGAGGTAAAAGTTTGGAATTTGGAAAATGCTAAGTTCATTAGGAGATAACCAATGTTCTGTAAAGCAAAGAACGTCCGTTTGATTTAGATCGCTCTGTAGAGCTGCCTCGATAAACTCAGTTTTATGTGAAAGGGATTGAACATTATGGTGAAGAATGTTTATTTTTTGCAAGTACCTACACGAATGTTTTTCTGCTGCATCTGACTGTAGTTGCTATATATTTACTCCATTTTTACCTCGAGTGCGTGGTCGAAGGTTGTGGTGTGTCCCGGCAGTGACAGGTTGTGAGGAAGATGGGGCATCAGATGTAGACGAATTGGTAGTGGGAATGGGAGAAACGGGAGTAGGTTCAGAGGAAGAGGCAACAGGGTTCGAAATAAGGGTGGGGGTGGAGAACGTAAGGAAGGTGAAAGGGATGGATTTTTGGCAGGAGACTGCGTAGGACTGGAGTTGATGTATTGTGCAAGCTTGTTACCGACTGCATGTTTTCCAGCAAGGTTCATGTGAAGACCATGCCGGGTGAAGTGTTTTGCTGAGAGGAAATTAATTTCAAAAAGTGTGACATTTGTTTCTCTCAGCTGCAGTTTCAATTGTTGGTTTGCGTGCTTAATCTCGCTGCATAGTGTTAGTCTGTTGTACCAGAAGGGCAGAGTCGAGACTACAATGTTAGTATTTTGGGCGGCACATTGTAATTTAACATGTTGTTCAGGTGTAAAGTTACCACCCAAGTTAATGTCATTCTGCTCTCCTATGATAATGACTGTGTCCTGATTGGTCAGTGTTTTCGTGTGGGTGTCCAATTCTGCAGTCACATCTGCAAACCTCCCGTTAGGTTTAAAAATAGATGAGACTGAGAAATTGGAGGGTAACTTCCTACTGAGAATGGAGGAAATATGGCGGCCATGACTGTCAGCTAAAATAAGTACCTGTTTTTTAGGCTCAGTAGGAATGTCTTTGTTTTCAAGTGAGCTAGGATGCGCAGCTTTACGTGTTTTGGTTTTGACACGCTTCCTAGCCTGTTTGCGTTGGTTTGTGCATGTATTTGTCGATGGTAGAGAAGGGTGGTGAGGATCAGGAAGGCGAGGAAAATCTGTTTCATAATCTAAAACACTAAATTTGTTTTGAGTTGTGACTGGATGCGGTGTCTGTGTCTTTTGTACAGTCACGGGTGTACGGTTGGTATTATTCGCAGTGTTGCCGACTTGTACCCAACCGTCTGTATAGAGAACGACCTCTTCCAACCTTCGGATATGTTGATCTAAATTATTGTTTACGTGTGTGAAGGCTTTCAGAAGGTCGGCTTTGAGAGTGTAGAGAGTAAAGAGAGTAGAACGAACAGTAGCCATGTCACGAATGCGTTTTAATGTACGTGATAAAAATTGAAATAAATACAAGAAAACCCAGATAAGAGCAACAAAAACCTAGCTTTGTATTTTAAAAGTTAAATTGATGTGTATTAAATAAATTAAAAATCAAGATTCAATACAAAAACTAGAAGGTATGCTACACACAATTCTAATGGAGCTAGTACTTACGAAATTTGGCAATGTGGCTACGTAGAATTTCGTCAACTTAAGCTGCAACTGTTTAATACAATCAGTAGATTATACTTTACCGTAATTAGATAAAATATAATATCTGAAAGTTTGTCTTCAATATATAGAATAAGATTTGAAACAAATTCACTTTGATACACCGTCCTCGTAACGTTCAAAAAACGGAATCGTCACTTGTCACAGAAATAGAATAAATCTTTCAGAAAATTAATTAGCACGGTGATTAAATATTGGAAATAAATTGAACTGTGAATAGATTTAGACACTTACCACCACCTCGTAAATCTGAAGTTCGTTGAGGTTTGTATGTCCGTTTAAAATTCGTAATCTGTTTGTCTTGGTTATAGCAAAAAATCAGTTGAAATTATATTCTCAGCTAAACTGCAACAAGTAATTCACTAATAAAAATTCACAAAATACCATCAGTGAATTCCCAAAATTGCCGCACACTCACATTAAATCTGGGTCGATACGTTACCTCCAACATTCTCACGAAGCACCGCCAACCTAAACAATTCGAAACAAATACTAGTTGAATTATGATTTACGGGCAAATTCACGTTAGCCTAATATTCTATTCACAAAGAAGCAAGGAGATTACGAAGCAGTCGTGCATGCTGTAAATAAAAAATGATCAATGCACATGGAGTCGGAAGCTTCTTTTAATAATTTATTAACTCTGAACAACGTTGATTGAATTATGGTGAATATTCCATCACGTCTCTGTGTAAATGCTTCGTGTATATTAATCTCATTAATACATGATGCAACGATGAATTCTCGATGCGACCATCCTTATTGGGACTTTTCAGTGGATTTGGAATGGGATGGATCCTGCAGTTCGCAAACATTTCATTAAATACCGGCTTTCTAGAAAGAGCAAAATATTCCATTATTATCTAGACAACATAAGAGAATATAGCAACGTTTTCACGAGCCAAAATGGAGTACTTACCATTATAGTTATCAGTTATTAGCCTGTTTGTTGCGTTAGACAAGTAAACATGCATAAATATATTAATTCACTAATAAAAATACCTAGAATACCTTTATATGTATGTATTTTATATATATATATAAACGAAGCAGTTCTCGAGATCAATCTTGAGTTTGTTATATACATTCATATATATACATATAAAATACAATTGGCACTCGTCGAAGTGAAATATTTTTAAAACCGGTGATATAAACGTTTGCACTAAATTTAGAAAATGACTAATCTAAACCAATACAGTATGTTCCTCGTCTGTTTATGTTAAATGTACCCTAACAATTTTATCAAATTGTTAGGGTACATTTCAATTTTTTGTTAAATTTGTTAATAACAAGGACGAAGTTTTTTTGAAAGAAAAGATGAAGAATTGTCAAAATCTGGGCAGTACTTATTGTAATTAAATTGCAAAAACGGCATACGTTGCAACACTTATTTTCTCTGAAGGGCAACCATACATATACATTTCAGTGGAGTTGTAATGACATCGCACGACACAATCGGCTTGGAAAAACTTAAAAATCTATTAGAACCATTTTGTAACTGCATTTTACACGCCGCGTAAATATATGCTGCCAGAAAAGCCCTAAACAATTTACAACCGAATTATCAAAAACAATATCCGTTGCATGGTATATCCTGAAAAAGAAACCAAATTATTATAAACCAAAACCTTAAAGTCGTAAAAGCAAAACTTTGAATAATATAAAATGATGTGGCTATCCATATTATTTAAACTTTGAATAGTAAAAGCAATATATATTTTCTTTAAAAGTTTAGTTTGAAAATCGACATACGTACCAATAATGATTTTAAAGGTAACGCAGATTGTTCGAAATCTAAGGTATCTGTAAAAACAACTTATTGACTGCATTGTAATGACAAAATTCAATAACAGTGTCAAAAAATATAACAAAGTACCGCACTAAGAATTACCTACACATTCTGGGGTCAATGAGGTATCTACCACAATAGTATTACCACAATATTATTGTGGTAGATACCTCATTAACCCCAGATAGCTTATCATGGAGTACCACAAAATCTCCGCTGCCACCACAGAACCTACACAATCATATACGCCAAGACGTTTCAATGCATCTGGGTTGGGTTAGTACTTCCAGCTCGCATACATACAATTTATTTGAAAGAATCCTGTCAATTTAATGGTTTAATAGTAAATTTTTAATACAAAGTACCTGATCGTACTGAAGTATCATGAGTTCTCGACACGTCCGCCCTTGCTAGATTTTTCAATGCATTTCAGTTGGAAATTTTTCCAGTAAGCGTGTAGCCTTACATGTAAATTACCTGTGAACAAATAAATTCTAATCATTGAATGAACTGTGGCAACAATATTTCATGGGTAAGCTTTTTGTGTAATCATCTTAATGATTATGACCCAAGTTTCGACGAATTCTCTAAGCGATCAGTCGCTCATGCTCGTCATCTTAGAGAAACACAACGTCGGCACCTGTGCCCTGGACGCGGCGTCTCCCGGATAGCCAAGTAAGTTCTAATTCCGGCCGCGGAAGCCCACGCTCTCATTGGAGAATCACGATCTTAGAGGTCTCTCCAGCTCACACCCGTTTCATTAAATGAATGTCTATGAAAACACTTCAGTTTGGATTTTAGTGACAATTTTACACTTTTTGATGGATGGTCATTCCCCTTTCTGAAATAAAAGAAGCAGTAACATTAAATTTAATGAAGAAACATAAAATTACTAGTATTAATAGTATTACAACAATATTACTTGCAAGAACAAACATTTAAAAACGCAAAATCAACATTTCTAAATTATCGGTGATGGCACAGAAGCTTGAAAGATTGCGTCCCAGCCCGCCTTTCACTAAGGCAATTACTCGATCGCAGTGCACGGTTTGCGTTTTCAATACACAATATTGCGCTTCAATCCTAATCCTCAGAATAGTTTCCATCCCTAACTCGGTAAATTATTTGAAAGACAGACTGTGTGCAACGCAATGAGCCTACGGACTGACCAGCGCACCAGACCACGCGTGTGCCTACACAGTCGAACGACTTTTGCCAAAAGCAGCGAGACTGACGATGTCGGCAAAGCCGTCGAAAGCCGGCTATCTTAATAAAACTAATATTTCGACGAAGATGACCTCTTATTTCTTATCATAAGAACGTCTACAACAACACATCGGAATTCCCTCAAACCCGTTAAGCAGGGACGCGCTCACACGCCACAATGAGTCCGGGAAACGTACATAGACCGACACAGACTACGAGCTACCCTGGTGAGGAGGATGAGATTGGTCAGGTGCGAAGAAGTTGTACTTGAAGCTGTCTCTGCCGGGAAGGGCGCCCGATGCCAGCAGAAGGTGAGAGGGAAGAAAGTAGAGAATTCATCCAACATCAATTTAAATCTCGAAAATCAATACATTACAATCTTAGGTACGGTACTCAGTATTATGGAGAATTAATCAAGTTAAATTAACACAAAAAAAAACTGTAAATGCATCATGCTATATTTCATGCTATTCACATAGCAATATTCAACTGCACCATAATTATATATACAAAAGTTGTATTGTTCAGATATATAAAAACCAAAAAAATCGAAGAGAACGAAATCCAGTTGAATTAAAAGAAACTGCGCACTCTTTAGAAATAATGTCCATAATCTTCCAAACCAAACATCAATTCAAAGCGTAACGCATTATATCAGCTAGTTAGAGCTAAGTATTATCTGCATTAAAAAAATTGCCACTACACGATTAGTTCATAATAATCGGTTTTCATCCTAAAATATTAACCCTCGGGCAAACGAGCCCCGTTGGCAACTGGAAAGTACCCAACACTAAGACCAAACAGTACAGTGGCCACTCAATACAATTTTCACTTATTCCACGCAATAGAATTTTCACCTATTCCACGCAATACAATTTTCACTTATTCCACGCAATACAATTTTCACTTATTCCACGCAATACAATTTTCACTTATTCCACGCAATACAATTTTCACTTATTCCACGCAATACAATTTTCACTTATTCCACGCAATACAATTTTCACTTATTCCACGCAATACAATTTCCACTTATTCCACGCAATACAATTTTCACTTATTCCACGCAATACAATTTTCACTTATTCCACGCAATACAATTTTCACTTATTCCACGCAATACAATTTTCACTTATTTCACGCAATACAATTTTCACTTATTTCACGCAATACAATTTTCGCTTATTTCACGAAATACAATTTTCACTTATTTCACGCAATACAATTTTCACTTTTTCACGCAATACAAAACGAACTTACTCGAGTTTGTGCACGCCATAATGGATAACACTATTGATTCTGCGCATGAGCAGATGCACTGAAGGTTACGTACAACAAAAGGATTGATCCAAAAATCCAACCTTGTGGGACCCCATGTTCAATTGACAAAGAATTGGAAAGATAAGTAAATAAAGTCCTTTCGTGCCAGTACGGTATTTGTACACTTTGAGATCTATGTTTACGGTACGAGGTTATTCAATCTAGGGCAATACCACGAATTCCATAAGAAGGTAATTTTGAAAGCAAGATGTTATGGTTAATAACGTCAAACGCTTTCGAAAGATCTAAAAATATCCCAATGGGTTCTTCAGTTTGGTCTTTTGATGAAGCAATATCTTTATTAAAAGAAAAAATTGCAGTTTCCGTAGATTTTTATTTTCTAAAACCGTGTTGTGAGTCTGAAAACGCTTCGTTTTTTTCCTGAGAAAGGTTTTCATTCGCGTATAGAAAAACCCCTCTCATATTTTTTAAGAAAACTGACAAAAGAGAAATTGCCGGTAATTTTGAATTTCATTTTTGTTCTCTTATTTAAAAAGAAACGTGATTTTTGCTGTTTTGAAAATATCTAGAAATATTCCTGTGCACAAGGAAGCATTGAAAATTTGAGTTAATGAGAGTATAACGGCAGCGATGAAGTGATGCGAAACTTGAACTGCGCGCGCGCAGATGATCGGTAGTGCTTTAACGTTCGAGGGTGCACAAACGGTTATTCACACAATACAATATTCACTTATTCACGCAATACAATATTCACTTATTCACGCAATACAATATTCACTTATTCACACAACACAATATTTACTTATTCACACAATCTAATATTCACTTATTTGCGCAGTACAATATTCACGCCACACTGTATTCACGCAACATAATATTCACCAAACAAAATATTCATGCAATTATAGTACAATAATCACACCATGCTATACCGGAAACAATACCGATTATTATAAACTATATATACCGAAGAAAAATTTTACAATTCAAAATATATTTAGTACAATCCAGCGGCTAATTATTATACTCTATGATTTGATAATATGATTTGGTTGATGGCATTCGCACTGTGGCCTTTGTTGATAGGATTTAAAATAATATATTAAGAAAATGAAAGTCTGAAATTTGGAATTGAAGAAGTAGCAATGCCACTAACAATTATTTTCAACAAAGTGCTGCGTTTATTACAAGACGTTCTACGAAAAATGTCGGATAATTTTGGAATTCACATGGACGGGAAAAAAATATCTAAATTAATTTTTGCAGATGATGATTTAATGATGAGATGATGATAATTTTTGCAGATTAATTTTTGCAGTCTTAATTAACAATCCATCCAGAGAACTGCAAGCAATGCTCTCAACTTCCGATTCTTAGTAAGGAAGTAGTCTACAATAAATCTCAGAAAATTAAAGGTGATGACAAATAGCACAAAAGAAAATTTCTGTTGGTGCAGAAAAAAATTAATATATGAATACATTAATCTAGGATAATTATTGCGTTTCAATATTAACACAGAACAAGAATTAACCAGACGGATTTGTGCATCATGGTCAACATTTTAGGGATTAAAATTTATTACTTTGAGCAAATCCTACACCTTGCGAATAAAATGAGAAATCGTAAATACTTGTACTTCCGGCGCACGCATATGGTTCGCAAACATGGGCATTAGCACATAGAAACAAATGTTATTGATGTCTGCCTCCGAAAAATTGAAAGAAAACATTTAAACATTACCCTAGCAAGTAGAATACGAAATGAAGACATAAGAAAAGCAACACAAATTGAGGACCACTGTTAAGGACCAAATCGTTACCACTGTTCGACACAGAAATGGGTTGGGGCAGGGTCACATCATGCGACTTTCCCATACTCGCTGAACCCACCGAATTACCCCTTGGGATTCAAGAGTTCGGCAGGCTGAAGAGCTGGTCGTAAGAACTGAAAATGCTGTTGGGCAAGAATGGTTTACCTCTGCAAGGGATCGTCAAAAGTGGAAGGCCATGTCTAAATCCAACGCAATGATTATTCAATTTCTCGCCAACTTGATATGTGCCAATGTAGAAAGTAGTACAATGAAGGACTAGTTAGATTCAAGTAGTGAAGTCAAACTGAACAGTGTTATATTTGACAGTGACAAAGTGAACAATGTCACTTGGCGTTTACATTTTCTTATTTTGCGTGTAAATAGCGTCCTTATAAGGAAGTTCCCGAATTGGGTGCTTGGGAATTCTACCACTGTGAAATCCAGCCGACAACTGGAGGCCCTTGCACTCTATGGGATTGTAACGTGCTATAATAATAATAATAATAAAGTAATTGTACAGCAGCATTTTTACTTTCCCACATACGCATATTTCAATATGTGTAAAGTACCTTGGAATATTTTTTGTATGATGTAATAAGAAATTAGTGGTTCTGTAACACATTTTATCACATTTGTGATATACCAAAATGAACTATTTTTAGTAGGGAAATGTTATTTTATATGACAGAATATAAGAATGTCAGATTCCTCGCCACTCCGTATGAATGGCAGATTGAATAATTGGTTGTAGAGTACGTAGCAACAATTATGAACTTCGAACCCCAATTAACTGAGCTAGCACAAAACTTTTGGAATGAGAGAGATTGAAATTACGTAGGAATCATTCGGTTTCAAATGTTACCTTTTCCTGGCGCTCAAATCCCATTTATCAGTAATAATTGTGTTTCAAAATGTCGCTCCAAGTAGGACTTCTTCTTAAATAGAAATACGGAGCTTGTTTCAAATTAGAAGTCAACGTCGGACGTTTCACATTATTTCTAAATTTGCAATTTCCGAAAATTCAGGGTGTTCAACGAAAACGAGACCAACGTGATTATTTTAAGCGTCCTCTGGTCCCTCGGTGGAAAAAATTTAAGAAAATATTTGGAGCGAATTTTGAGAAATTTCTTTTTATAAATTGCCTGAATTTCAAACAAATTACGCAAATTAATGAACTAGG